>ML663013.1:4377210-4497562 GCA_007570785.1 Antilocapra americana | reverse complement strand
TTGTTAGCATTTGCCTTACATATTGTGGAGCTCCTATGTTAGGTGCATAAATATTTATAATTGTTATTTCTTCTTCCTGGATTGATCCTTTGATCATTATGTAATGTCCATCTTTATCTCTTTTCACTGCCTTTATTTTAAAGTCTACTTTATCTGATATTAGTATTGCCACTCCTGCTTTCTTTTGGTCTTTATTTGCATGGAATATCTTTTTCCAGCCTTTAACTTTCAGTCTATATGTGTCCCTAGGTTTGAGGTGGGTCTCTTGTAGACAACATATATAGAGGTCTTGTTTCTGTATCCAATCGGCCAATCTTTGTCTTTTGGTTGGGGCATTCAGCCCGTTTACATTTAAGGTAATTATTGATACGTATGATCCCATTGCCATTTATTTTATTGTTTTGGGTTCCAGATTATCTATCCCATCCGTGTTTCCTATCTAGGCAAGTTCCTTTAGCATTCGTTGGAGGGCTGGTTTGGTGTTGCTGAATTCTCTCAGTTTCTGCTTGTCTGAGAAAATATTGAATTCTCCTTCAAATTTAAATGAGATCCTTGCTGGGTACAGTAGTCGGGGTTGTAGATTGTTTTCTTCCATGACTTTAAGTATGTTTTGCCATTCCCTTCTGGCCTGAAGCGTTTCTATTGAGAGATCAGCTGTTATCCTTATGGGATTCCCCTTGTGAATTATTTTTTGCTTCTCCCTTGCTGCTTTTAATATTTGGTCTTTGTATTTGATATTTGCTAATTTGATTAATATGTGTCTTGGGGTGTCCCACTTGGGGTTCATTCTATTTGGGACTCTCTGTGTTTCTTGGACCTGAGTGGCTATTTGCTTCCCCAATTTAGGGAAGTTTTCTACAATTATCTCTTCAAGAATTTTCTGATGGTCTTTCTTTTTGTCTTCTTCTTCTGGGACTCCTATGATTCGAATATTGGTGTGTTTAATATTGTCCCAGAGGTCTCTAAGATTGTCCTCATTTCTTTTAATTCTTTTTTCATTTTTCCTTTCTGTTTCATTTATTTCTGCCGTTCTGTCTTCTACCTCACTTATTCTGTCTTCTATCTCTGTTATTCTACTCTTGGTTTCCTCCAGGGTGTTTTTGATCTCATTTATTTCATTATTTATTGTATTTTGACTCTTTTTCATTTCTTCTAAGTCCTTGTTAAAGCTTACCTGCATCTTCTCAATCCTTGCCTGCAGGTTATTGAGGTGCAACTCCAACTTACTTTCCAGGTTTTGGATCATTTTCACTATCATTATTCGGAATTCTTTGTCAGGTAGACTTCCTATCTCTTCGTCTTTTGTTTGGTCTAGGGGGTATTTATCCTGTTCCTTTACTTGCTGGGTATTTCTCTGCCTTTTCATCTTGTTTATCTTGCTGTGTTGTCCCTTTATTGTGGGGATTCCTCTCTGTGGGAGGGGCTGGATGTGTGGTTTGTCGAAGTTTCCTGGATGGGAAGGCTTGTGTGGTTTTCTGGTGGGTGGGTCAAGGTTTCCTCACTGTTACTAGCAAGAGATAAGAGTGGGGAGAAAGCAGTCAAGCCAATGATCTCACTCCCAGGTAGCAGTGGGTACTGGAGCTTGGATCTTAAAAGGTACAAAGTTGATACCAAGTACTAATGAGCAAAGATTAAAAATCTAGAGTAAAGACTGGATTCTCAAAAATACTTTTAAAAAAAGAAAGAAAGAAAGAAAGAAAGAAAGCTGAAGGAGAAAAAAGAAAAAAATTTTTAAAAAATCGATTAAAAAAAATAAAAACAGGGGGAAAAAGTGGAGATATAAAAGGTAAGAGAAAAAATAGGACGGAGAATACAATAAGGGAAAAGAGGAGATTTTAAAAAAAAACGGAAAATAAAAATAAAGGAAAAGAAAGAAAAAAGAAAAAAAATAGCAAGGTCATAGGGGACTTAAAAATTCTAAAAAAAAAAAAAAATATATATATATATATATATGTGAAATCAATCGCCAGCCCAGGATTGATGCTCGGGGCTGGTGCACCGAGATGTCCCAGGGGGAAGGAATCAGGAGGGAGGAGGGAGCGGGGTTCTGGAGGGGGAGCATATGTAAACCCATGGCAGTTTCATGTCATTGTACGGCAAAACCAACACAATAAAATAAAGAAAATTTTTAAAAAAGTACTAAAAGAGAGATAAAGCAAAGAAAAAAAAAGTTTTAAAAATTTAAAAGATGTTCCTAGTACAGTTATAATGAAGGCTTTCTCTGGTGCTGGAGCGTGCAGTGAAGGGAAGGGTCTGTAGATTTTCAGATGATTCCTTGGTCCGGCTTCTCCTTCTCACAGTCTATAGACTCCTTTCTATGCAGTCTGCGCCACCTGCAGGGATTTAATCTGCTACTCCTGTCAGTTTCAAAGCTGTTCGCTCTGCTTGCCTCAGTGTCCTCTGTCTGCTGGTCTTTTAAGTGTCTATTCAGCGCTCTGGAGTTTGCCCTGCTCCTGGTGAGAGGGCTTCCCCCGCCCCCTCTGCTCAGGCTCTCTGTCGTCCGCCCAGCACAGTTGGGGAGTGGGGCTTCTCCCTTCCCCCGGCCCAGCCGCTCGGTTTTCTCGGCGTGCAGCTGAGCACGCCTTCTAAGGTGTGTACAGTACCTATCCGTCCAGAATCCCCAGAAGTCTTGGTTAGCCTCCCCAGGGCTGGGTTATGCCCACTGCTCTCGGGCTGGGGCTGGGCCGGCCCGCAGCCCACAGCTGCCCAGCTCCACCCAGCCGGCTGCCTCTCTGTTGACTCCTCACCACCCTTTGTTTTGTGCAGGGGCCTGGGCGGGGGGCTTTTCCTGGGAGGTTAGGTCCCTCGGGCTGCTCCGATCCCTGAGCCCGCGGCCCGCCCCTCCGTGAGCAGGAGCAGTCCGCTTGGGCTAGTGGGGGGTGGGGCGCCCGTGCTGCCGCTCGGCTGTGCCTTGTAGCCAGAGACGAACCTTGCAGGGCTTAGCTATTAATCTGCTTTTACTCTCAGCTATATTGCTCTCCAAGATTCACCGCAGATCTGCCAGAGAGAATGCTCCCTGGTATTTGGAAACCTTTCTCCTCTTTTTTTTTTTTTTTCCTCTTTATTCCAGACTCTCCTTCCGGGACGGAACCCGTCCCCAGCTCTTTGTCTCTCCCTTTACTTTTTTTTTTTCTTTCTTTTGTCCTACCTCCTCACGTCGGTAATGGGTCACCCCTCCAGATGCCCGATGTCCTCTGCCAGCGTTCAGTTCCTGTTTTTTGGAGTTTGCTCGGCCTTTAAAAGTTCTTTTGGTATATTTATTGGGGAGAGAGTGTTCTCCCCGTCCTATTCCTCCGCCATCTTAGTTCCCTCCCCTAGTCTTTCCTATTCTGTTGTTTTCCTCTATTTCTTGGCATTGATCGCTGAGGAAGGCTTTCTTATCTTTCCTTGCTATTCTTTAGAACTCTGCATTCAAATGGAGTGGTTGTTAATGAAAAACATTCATGCATGAAAAAATATCGTTAGGGGACTCAATACAACAATAACTGAAAAAAGATACAGTCAGGCAAGGAAGTCAAGCAGCATGAGGAACAGCCAGAAAGTGAGATGGGTATTGAGACAGGAGGAAGGCAGTGAAACAAGTAACCAATGTAGTCTAGGAATAGGGAGTCCCAGAAAAGCTTGTATCTGTGGAATCTATGGGCTTCCCAGGTGGCAATAGTGGTAAAGAATCCACCTGCCAATGCAGGAGCCATAAGAGACACGGATTCAATCCCTGGATTAGAAAGATCCCCTGGAGGAGGGCATTCTTGCCCACTCCAGTATTCTTGCCCGAAGAATCCATGGACAGAGGAGCCTGGTGGGCTATAGTCCATGGGGGCAAAGAGTTGGACACAACTGAAGCAACTTAGCATGCATGCTTGTGGAATCTACAGCAGAATTTGGAAGGAAGCATGCACCATGACCTCCATTCAGCTTCATCAGTGAAAGATCTATACATATTTTACATGCACATCACTGAAATTTCACATCTTATTTTTATATGCTCTTTCAGTAGATTGAATTATGGGTCTCAGAAAGATAGGTCAACATCCCAGAATTTGTGAACATGACCTTATTTGGAGAATGGGTCTTCAGAAATGTAATCAAATTAAGGATCTTAGAGATGAAATTATCCTGAATTACCCACCGTGGGCCCTAAATCTTACAAGTAGCCTTAGAAGAGAAGACAGAAAGAGGAGGAGAAGCCATCTGAAGACACAAGGCAGGAGCTGCCTGGAGTCCCCTGGAAAAGGCAGGAAAGATTCTCTTCCAGAGGGTCTCAGAAGAGATGTGACTCTCTTGACAGCTTGGAGTCAGACTTCTGATCCCCCTGAGTATGAGAGAATAAAGTGGCTGTTGTAAGTCAATAAGGTTAAGGTTAAGGTAACTTATTACAGCAGGCCTGTACTCTCATGATCCCCATTTTATAGATGAAGAAACTGAGGCCTAAAATGTGAAGTAGATTCCTCGATTCACACAGTAATCAAGAAATCAAGCCAGGTCTGGAACCTGACCACAGAGACCATCCTTAGAACCCCACACCAATGCGACCTTCCTGTATCTGAAAATAAGGCCAGATTCCTCAGGCTGGCCAGCTGGCCCTTCTCAATGAGGCTCAATCCACCCTTCTGGATCCTGCTTTCAACATCAGCCAGCCCACCCACTCACCACACCCTGGGTTCCAATGGGCCACTTACAAAGTGTTTGTTGGTGGTGTTCAGTCACTCAGTTGTGTCTATTTGCAACCCCATGGACTTGCCAGGGGGACTTGACTATTTGTGACCCCGTGGACTTGACCCATTGGCCTCAGCATGCCAGGCTTTCCTGTTCTGCATTACCTCCCAGAGTTTGCTCAAACTCATGTCCATTGAATTGGTGACACCATCCCACCATCTCATCCTCTGTCACCACTTTCCCCTCTTGCCCTCAGTCTTTCCCAGGATCAGGGTCTTTTCCAGTGAGTCAGCTCTTCGCCTCAGGTGGCCAAAGTATTGGCCACCTTCAGCTTCAGCATCAGTCCTTCAAATGAATATTCAAGGTTGATTTCCTTTAAGACTGACTGGTTTGATCTCCTTGTAAAGTATACATTGATAATAAAAACAGCTACCGTGTATTGAAGCTTACTGTGTACCAGGTACTGTTTTAAATTCTCTATATTCATATTGTATTTACTCCCCCAGAACCTACGCATCTCCTTTTACAAATGAGCACACTAAGACTTGTAATATCAGTGGGCAAATGGTGGAAGTACAGGGCTTAGCTCAAAAGCTGCTTCCTCCATGAAGCTTCCTGGATTTTTTTTTACCTCCTGGTCTTACCTCCTCTACCCTCCCACATCTCTTAGAACCCACTTCTAACTTTACCAACCCTTCATCCCTTCAACAACTAACTAGTGAGCAAATACTTTTCACCAGGCACTGAGTTTGGAAAAGATTTCACGAAGAGGTAAAAAAATAAAAGCCCTGCCTTCAAGGAGCTCACAGCCAGGTGGTAAAATAGACGAGGCACATATACAGTACACCAGAGGAGGGACAGGTATACTGCTCAGGATGCCACATAGACCCTGTCCGCTCCCTGATGTCCCCATGCGCCTCCTTCTCAGGTCTGGTTCCTTCAGGAAGAGTTGACAGCTCCCGGGGCCCACTTGCCCCATCTGTTATAACGTTATGCTCTGGAGGGCCCATCTTTCTCCATCTTACACTCGGTGTTCACCTGACTTGGCTACCTGGAGCAGGCTGATGCCCCTAGAAACGTCTCTCTAGTTCTCTCTTCTCTTCTAGACTTCTAAACGTTTGCTCAGGCAGTCTTGCCTCTTCCATGTGCTGTTCAGTGAAACCTACCGAGGGAAGGTCATCAAATTCCAAGAAGCAAGTAGGGTCCTTTTGCATTGGCCTTGGCCAGATTCCCAGAGAGCTCATCAGAGGTGTTTGGGCCACAATCTCAGCTCACAATCCTAATAAAACAGTATTTTGGTTCCCCATTGGCTATTGTTCCTGGCACACGTCACTCCCTGGAAACACAGTTTGGTCTGTGATGCAAAAGAATTCCACCACAGCTCTACCTCCAGCCAGTGTCACCAGCCTCCGTGGGATGATCTATTAAATAAAACAGAAGCTACATCTCCTCTGTTCATGTACATGGCTGTAAAAAGCTCCAGAGGCGCACTGTTGAGGTTGAAGGCCCAGGGTTGGCCATGCTGTTCCACAGGAGCCAATCGTGCCATTTGCTTGGTGAGAGGGACAGAGGGCGGTCATAGGTCTGGATCCTGGCAGCGGGGCTCTGCACAGAGGGACCATGGAGAGAGAAGACTTGCAAAGCTTGGCACTCTGCCCAGCCTCTCCTTTCTGTAACACCACAGCGATTTTAATTAAATACTCCCACTACGAACTCAGCTTCCCTGGTGGCCCAGATGGTAAAGAATCCGCCTGAAATTCAGGAGACCAAGGTTCGATCCTGGAGGAGGGAATAGGTTGGGGTTCCCTGGAGGAGAGACTAGCTACCCCCACCAGTATTCTTGCCTGGAGAATCCCATGGGCAGAGGAGCCTGGAGGGCTACAGTCCATGGAGTCTCAGAGCAGGACACTGCTGAGTGACTAACACACGGACTCAGCAGCGGCTGCAAAAGCCAAGTGCAGAGCAAGGAGCCTGATGTATAGAGCATCACTGGTGGTGGTCAGACTGGAGGGCCCTGCTGGAGGCTGCCAACTCCCACAGCCAACGACATCCTCAGTCTCCCTTCCCCAGCTGGACTCCCTGGGCGTTGGTTGGAGGCAGGCAAGCTGCACATTGTCAAAGCCTCTTGGAAGAGATGCTTCCTTGGACTCTACTGCTCTTGGTTTTGAATTGTTTACCAAACTCCTATTGGGAAAGCCGCTTCATTCACCCCATTAAGCTTTCCTCCTTATTTCTGCATAGCTGTGGCTGGAGGTTGACTTCTGAAAGAGCTCAGCAGCTGTTGGGAGAAGACAGAAAAGGACAGCTCTCGAAGAGAGGAGACCTAGATTCACAGGCCACAGCACAGGGCAGTGGAAAGACACAGACTCTGTACCCAGGCCCATGGGCATCCTCATACCAGTTCTGGTTTTTACCAGGGCTAAGGACTCACCTTTCCTAGTCTCTGCCTTATACACAAACCAAGAAGAATAAGATCTATTTTACAGGATGATCAAAAAGATTAATTGAGACAAAAATTGCACACACCAAGCCTTCAAAAACTGATAACTATTTTGTCAAACATGTAATGTCCAATTAAAGGCTGGAAAACCAAAGTCTATATCATAGCTGTTGTTGTTTAGTCACTAAGTTCTGTCCGACTCTTTGTGACCCCTTGGTCTGTAGCCCACCAGGCTCCTCTGTCCATGGGATTCTCCAGGCAAGAATACTGGAATGGGATCTTCTTAACCCAGGGATCAAACCTGGGTCTTCTGCATTGCAAGTGGATTCATTACCATCTGAGCCATGTGGGAAGCCTCATGGCATAGCTGCCAAGAGAATGCAAGCATGCATGACCACTTACAATATTTCAGACACTGTACTATGTAATTTTCATAATTGTGCAGGCAGAGATGAAAGTATTTTTCTTCTCCCTCTATTCAGGGGAAAGATTCAAGGGCTCCGAGAGATGGCCACCGTCCCTTCTGCCTCAGCACCCCCTGCAACTGAATGATAGTGTTTGCCATCCTGGTTGTAGATTCAATTATTATTCAGCAAATATTTATGGAAGGAGTTTTCCTCTGAAACCCACTAATGTTGAGATTGGTCCTGTATTCTTTCGACCAAAAGGCACATAGGCAGAAGCGATAGTGTCCAAGATCTGAGTCTAGATCTGAAGGGGTATGCCTTGTTTCTGCTCATCATTCTGAAAAATTCTTACCTCCCTGATAGATTCATAGGAAGTCACTACCCCTCACGTCTGGCCCCCAAAGAGGACACGTTGGGGAGACTCATAGCTGAAACAGGCAGCAAAACCAATCTGCAAGCTTTTGAGCAAAAATAAGTGCCTAGTGTTATATACCAAGATTCTGTGGTGTTTATTACACAGCAATAGCTGATTTATTCGGTTTCCCAGGGAACTGGGTGGAAGGCTGGACATAAATCTCCTCTACTCTTGGATCCTATAATCTATCTGGGAATGCTGCTATTTCCCTGTATGAAGTATCCAATCAGGGAGGAAAATGACCACTATCTTTTCTGAAACAACTCTCAGACATTCTTTCCCTCCTCTCTGTCCATGTCTAGGTTAGACAGAAGAGAAGGCATTGGTTTAGCAGTGATTCTTTCCCAACTTTCCCCTCTAACACTTGAACATTTACCTTTTATATTCTCTGATTCCATTAGGAAAACTTGCCAATGGGGCAAAGGTGGACATCTCTAGCAGCCAAAGTAAGAAAGGGTTAGTACTTTAGATTTAGCTGGCTGCCCTATATTTTCACTTGTCAAATATAGCAACTGTATTACTATAATTCAGGCATTGTGTACATGCTAAGAATAGAGTGGTAGCTGTTGTTGTTCAGTCACAAAGTCGTGTCTGACTCTTTGCCACCCCGTGGACTGCAGGGATCATGCCAGGCTCCCCTGTCTGTCACTATCATCCAGGTTTTCTCAAACTCATGCCCATTAAGTTGGTAAAACTATCTAACCATCTCATCCTCTGCCGCCCTCTTCTCCTTTTGCCTCCAGTCTTTTCCAGCATCAGGGTCTTTTCCAACATGGATTTCTCTTAGCCAATGCTTATCTGTCTACCCCCTTGGTGAGTGGCCGACTTTCCAATAGGAACAGCTAACTGCAGTTCTGTAGTGTGGTATTTTGGAGGATCATTTTGGGACCTAGTGGTAGATTGATTCTATAGCCTGCTTTCATAACAAAACAATTCCTTCTTAGTGAAAGAGATACATTCTGAACTTGAATTTGTTTTCTCTGCTAACGCTACTTCTGCTAGTTACGTGTACACATCTTATTAAATATTATGTGTGTATTAAAAAATCAGTCCCCTGACTCAACTAAGGGACAAAACCTTCCTTGAAAGAAACGCAGCCTTGTAGAAGAAAGGATATGCTCAGAGTCAGTTTCTAGTATATCATTTTGTGACTCTCATTGTCATATTACAAGTGTACATTACAGGGGCTAGAATTGGAGAGCATGTCATATAATTAAATCTGGTGACTCACTAGCAAAAATGTTGCTTTCCTGTCTGAATCTGTAGACTCCTATTAGTTTAGGAATTTGAATATCCAGTTACAGAATGCTCCCACCCCTGAATCCAACAATGATTTCATAGAATTGGAACCTAAGAATACCATCTGTCCACTTTGAGTTCCTCATGCCATTCAATTAACCAGCAAAACAGGACACTAGATTGTTGGCCAGGGCACTTAATCCCACCAGGGGAAAATGGTGTTGAATCAAGCAGTGGAGTAGAAAGGACTATAAATGGAACACAGGTTCCCCTGGGTGCCTTTTAGTTCAGCCATTCTTGCGATGCTAATTGGCAGGACCACCAAGCTCACATCCTTCAGGAAGGAAGGTTTGAGCTCACTAGGCAAGCATCCGCAATCACCATGAGTGCTGGCTGACAGCCTAGAGAACAAGGGCACAGGGGAGAGTCATGTACATCAGCTACGACCTTGAGACCAGATGCAGTACAAGGGTATGGCCTTCCCTCATATTCTCTCTCTCTCTCTGTGTCTCTGTCTCTGTCTCTCTCTATATATATATATATACACACAAAGTTTTTCTTTTATTTCTTCCGTTTCTCCCTCCATCATTGTCTACAGGTTGTGTTGGTTTATAAGCTTCAAAATATTGTGACTGGTTCAAGAGAGAGCCAGGGAGAGGAATAGATGTTCCTCAGAAACCTGGACTCAGACCTGGATGCATTTGCTGAGAGATTCGTGATGTATCCTTGATTGGGAGGTAGCTCTGTAAATGAGTTTTTAACATATAAGAATGAACTGCCGTAGCTAAGTGAAGACTTTATTTTGAAAGGTGATTATGGGAAGAAGAGGATATGAGGATATAGGATTGCCAAGCAGATTAACTGTATAGAAACTTGTCAGTTTTGACTTCCTAATATCCATTACTCTTCCCATTCAACATAATCCCAGAAGAAGAGGCAGTTAGCAATTACTTACAGCAGATGTGATGTTAGGGCTGACGTCCGGTGGTGTGGGGGTGAGTGGGTGTCTAGGGCCATCAGTGCCTGCTGCAGTGGTGGTGGTCTTGGGTCCCGGGACCACAGGTCAGGCCATGCTCTCAGTTGTCCAGCCTCTCTTGGCCCCTGTCTTCTGACCTGACATTCTGGTTTTCCCTGTCATTCATAACTAGCAGATCTCTTCCACTGGACCTTCCATCTGCTTTAGTAGACAAAATTTATTTCTGTTGTATATGGCCAATCGCCCTGCTTTGAACAAATAGTTTGTGCAATAGGAAAGTTTGAGGGCATAGTTCTACAATGGATGGAAAAACGTGCTGTGAAGATGCATCCCACTGGAGAAAAGATGGTCAAAGAAGAGCCAGCATTTGGGATGTGCCATGCGTGGGAAGCTGATGTCACGCACGATGGTGGCAGAACTTTCAGAAAAGAAATGTGGGAAGCCAGATGTCCACCTCTTCAGGAAATGCAGGGATACGATGATTTGGCCAGTTGCAAGAGAATGAGGAGGTTGACACAGAATGATTTAGCCAAATACATCAAGGCTCAGAGGAGCAGAGATTTTTTTTTTTGACACAAGTTAGAGAAGTTAGGGTATGGAACAAGGACAATTCAGGACCATATCCTGTGGGTAGGGAAGCTGTGTTTAGCTGGGATAAGACATTATAAAAAATTAATCCCCCCTTCACATGGACTTCACTAAGGTCAATTGAAGAGCACCCAAATAGAAACACCACCGGTCTTTCGTCTCTCCTACTTTGTGCTTCTTTGCTCTTCAAAGGAGACTTCCTTGGTGGTCCAGTGGTTAAGACTCTGTGCTTCCAGTGCAGGGGCCCCAGGTTTGATACTTGGTCAGGAAACCAAGATTCCCCCATGCCATATGGCAGCCCACAAAAGGGCAACCTCACACTACTCTTTTCCAAAGTGAGTGTGTATGTGTGTGTGTGTGCTTGCGCCCATGCCTATGAATGAGCTTTTAAACCACAGAGTCCTACGCTAGTCTAAGTGCTTATAGTCAAACAACAGAGGTAGAAAATGGGGTTGTTGTTACATGCCTTTTCCTGCTGCTTCTTTGCTCCTCTCTCTGGCTGTCTCTCTTTGTTGCTCATTTCTCTTCTTTCTGTCATATCCAGGATTGTCTTCCTTGTGTACCCAGAGCACTGTAACTGGGCCTTACTGACTCACACTGCTGTTGTCTGCTGACAGGTCTGACTGTCGCCAGACCCATACTAGCCTTAGGACTTGGTAAGTCTGTGACACGTAGTAGGCACTTAACAAAGAGATACTGAAAGGAATACAGGAGTGAAAGAATTCCAATTTCTTTAAATACGCTTCTGCGGTGTGCACTGTTTTACCACTCAATCTTGCTATGCAGGCGAGCTATTGAGTCTTAGTATTTGTATAACTAGGAAGAACATTGGCTTATTGAAGACAGCACACCTGTTCTATTATCTACAAATTATTAAATCCACTTAGGATTATGGTCAACACGATGGTACCTAAGTGAAAACAGTAATTAAATGAAATAAAATCATGTGTGGGGGTAAAATTCGATCTTGTTTAAATTAAGATAGATGAAAAAAAACCGATGTGAAATTGGAACACCAGATGGTATCAATACATTACACTAATTTTCTATTCACATATTCAATTACAGTTTAAATAAAAACTAATATGGGTAATTTATCTCTTGGTGTTTGTATCTACCATCTGACTATAAATTCCCATAATGTCCAATTTATCCACCAGTCTCACACTGCACACTTATTGAGCAAGCAGGGCACAGCCTGTGGGGCATTTCAGAAAGTTTGGGCTCCTCTGGGTCCTCGGGGGGGAAAGTGTCATAGGGCAGGAGGTCAGTACTGACTTCTGTTTCCCAAGAGTGTAGGTGCCAGATAAAATACAGGATGCTTGATTCAATTTGAATTTCAGATAAACAAAGGACAGTTTTTAGTACAAATATGTCCCAAATATTGCATGCGTGTTAAGTCACTTTAGTGAGTCCTACTCTTTGCAACCCTTGAACTGTAGCCCACCAGGCTCCTCTGTCCATGGGATTCTCCAGGCACAAATACAAGTGTGGGTTGCTATTTTCCTCCTCCAGGGGATCTTCCTGACCCAGGGATTGAACCCACATCTCCTGTGGCTCATGCATTGCAGGCAGATTCTTTACCTCTTAGCTGCCGGGGAAATCCAAGTATTTCATGAGATACAGACTAAAAGAACTCACTTAGGTTAGTTATCACATGCTTTTCTGTGCAACCTTTTATCTTTGCAACAGATATACAAACCAGGATTTCAGGTTCAGTGGGAGGTGGAGGTCCTAAGAGATAAGAACCAAGAGGTTCTTATCTTGGTTAGTCACTAAGCTGTGTCCAACTCTTTGCTATCCCCCATGGACTGTAGCCCACCAGGCTCCTCTGTCCATGGGATTTCCCAAGCAAAAATACTGGAGTGGATTGCCATTTCCTTCTCCAGGGGCTCTTCTCAACCCAGGGATTGAACCCATGTCTCCTGCATTGGCATGTAGGTTCTTTACTACTAAGCCACCAGGGAGCCCAGCATGGTTTTACTTAAATTAAAAATTTGTTGTTGTTGTTTAGTCACTAAGTCGTGTCCAACTCTTTTGTGCTCCCATGGACTGTAGCCCACCAGGCTTCTGCACCCAGGCAAAGTGGACAGGTGTGAGTTCAGCAGCCACAGTCAGGGGCCCCCAGAGGAGCCAAGATGAACTGGGGTAAAGTGAGACCAGGTCCTCTCCCCCTGTCTGATGCCACAACCTGATTAGAGCAGGCTTTCCTTTGGGTCAAGCCTAGACGAAAGCCAAAGTCAGGCTTGGGAGAAGCCCTGTTCTCTTACTCCTTGAAAAATTATGTGAAAAAATCTTTGTGCCTCTTTTGTGGTGTGACAAATTACTTTAAAAGGGAGGAGTGCAAATCTTCAAAATCTTAAAAGATATATACCTTTAAAATACTCATAGGGGGACTTCCCTGCTGGTCCAATGGTTAAGAATCTGCCTTCCCATGCAGGAGACTGAAGTTCCATCCCTGGTTGGGGAACTAAGACCCCCCACCATGCCACAGGGTGATTAAGCCTGCACCCTGCAACTCCAGAGCCTGTGCACTGCAATGGAAGTCCTTGCACTGTAACTAGAGGAAGTCATTGGCTGAAACAAAGACCCAGTGCAGCCAAAAAATAAAATAAATTAACAGAATAATCATATGTAAATTTAGTTAGTAAATTTTTATCTGTTATCTCAATAATGAGCAAATTAGAAAATTATTTTTCTCTACTTGATCATCTTTCTGCCTCCCCCCATTTACTCCTTATTTGACTCTTCCTTGGAGGAGGAAATGGCAGCCCACTCCAGTATTCTTGCCAGGAAAATCCCAAGGACAAAGGAGCCTGGCAGGCTACAGTCCATGGGGTCACAAAGAGTCAGACATGACTAAGCACATGGTTGCTTGGTTAGAGGTCAGATACCATACAGCCTGCCTGAACTCCAACAGCCTGAAGGGATTTTCTCCTTTTCTGCATCCCACAACACCTCATATCTCACCTTCTTCAAATGCATCACTTCTCTCTTATATGGGGATTTGTGAATATGCCTTATTTCTCCTTTAAGATAGAAACTCCTCAGAGTAAAGAATCGCATCTTGAGGTTTCAGAGTACCACATTTGCTGCCTTAAATATAAGGATGCTCAGTTATTGCTGAAAAAGAAAAGGAATAAACTGCACTTTACAATTAAATAAAACACATTTCCCAGTAAAAGGGCTCCTTGGAGAAATGGCTGATTCCAGGGCTGGGCATAGATAATGCAAAACGAGGTTCTTGTGAAAAGAACACATGCTAACTTGAAGGGGTTTCCACTAATCAAATACAGAATAATTTGAGCAACAAAATAAAAAATATAGTAACCTATAGAATAAAAGGGAACCCTTGAGTTTTCAGTAAGATAAACATGTAAATGAAAAAATAAATTAATGTTGCAGAAGAAAAGCTCTCCTTTACAGAAAAATTTCAGCTAAATGTAGAAGAAATTGAATTAGAATATTGCTATTTGGCAAATACTATAGTAATAATTGCTCTAGATAAAAGTCACCAAGGATGCTAAAACAAGTGGGCAAAAGTGTGATGAGCAATGGCACTTGTTCACAGTCTTTTAATGTATCTCCTCACAAGATAACCATTCATTATTGTTCGTGTTTAGTCACTAAGTCATGTTTGACTCTTGGCGACCTGGTGAACTATAGCCCGCCAGGCTCCTCTGTCCAGGCAAGAATCCCAGAATGGGCTGCCATTTCCTCCTTCAGGGAACCTTCCCAACCCAAGGGTCAAAGCTGGGTCTCCTGAATTGGCAGGTGGATTCCTTACCACTGAGCCACCAGGGAAGCCCGTTCATTCACCATGAATAGGAAAAGTAACTATCCAGTGGAGAAATCTGGCTGGTGAAAGTCTAACTGAGTGGTTGGGAAGAAAGAAAGCATGACCAGGTGTTTCCTGATATCACATTATTGGCTAGACTCCTATCAATATGTCTTTCATTATGTGAATCTTATTGATTGGAGACCTATCAATATGCTTTCAGAGAAAGAGAGGCAATTAACACCACTGTGTAAAGCTGTTAGCGCTTGAAATTGATCAAGGGTGCATTATACAACTTATGATTGTTGTTGCTCATATTTTTGTTCCAACCTTGTGCATATTATAAATGTAAAAGTTTTCAAAAACAATGCATCATGAGATCTTGAGGGAAGAAGCATTTCTCAGTGAATTTTATGAAAATACTTTCTCTGATTGTCTGAGCAACATATATAATAGTGTCTCAGAAGATGATAGTTTTTCAGAATATAGTTCTGAGTCAGACAATGTGATTGTTAGACCAACACAAAGACAAAAAAAAATAACCTTAGTGATTGACTCTGATATGGAAAGTGAAAATGAAACTCCCAGTGCTGAAGAATACTCCTTTGATTCTATAGAAGAGTGAGTTGAAGACAACATTTCATGAAAATTAGAAGACTTTACAAGTGTGTATGGTGTACCTATTGAATGTTATAACCCACAAAGTGTTAGTGAAATAACAATTAATTTTTTGGCTGGCCAAAATAAAAATCCCCAGCCACATGCATTAGTTTCTGCAAAAATTCCCTGGTCAATAATGAGATATGCTGCACTGAGCAGAACACATCACATCTCTGTATTCCTGACAAAAATGCACATCACAAGTTTAACCACAGGGAAACATCAGATGAGACCGCATTGAGGATGTTCTACGAAATGCTGGTATATACACTTCAAAAATTCACTCTCCATGAATGACAAAGAAGACTAGGATAGAAAAAGAATGGGGCACATGGTGTGTAAATGCAATGTGTGATTCTGAATTAGATTCTGGACCAGATAAGTGCTTCTTCTTCCATACAAGACATTGGTGGGACAATGGATAAAATCTTAATATCTGTAGATGGATAATATGAGTATATCAAAGTTAACTTCCAAATTTTGATAACTGTACTGTGGTTATATTACAGAATCTCTTTGTTTTAGGTACGATGCTGCTGCTGCTAAGTCACTTCAGTCCTGTCTGACTCTTTGTGACCCCGTGGATCGTGGCTCATCAGGCTCCTCTGTCCATGGGATTCTCCAGGCATGACTGCTGGTGTGGATTGTCATGCCCTCCTCCAGGGAATCCAGTGTCTCCTGCATTGGCACCCAGAAAGCCCTTTAAGGATGATACTGAGACTTAAAAGTAAAGGAGTATAATACTTTCTACTCATCCTCAAACAGTTCAGATTTTTTAAAAATATAACTAGATACAGAATAAAGTAAAGGTATTAGAATACTAAGACTTGAGAAATCGTAGTAGGTTATATAGGAATTCTAAGTACTACATTTGCAAATTTTAAGTCAGGTTATTTCAAAATTTTAAAATGGAAAAATAACCTTTGATATATAGAAGTATATATTTATTATTTATAAATTAACCAATCTTTTAAAATTATGAAAAACACATTGTATAATTTTTGAATTTCCCCAAATTTCTATTTTTTGCCCCAAACTGGCCAAAAAAATTTATATCAGATTTTTATGATTTCTGAATTTATCTCAATTTTTTATGGTTTTTGAATTTGAGGGAATTTTTTCTTATAATATTTTTGATAACTCTTCTGGACCATTGATTTCCTTTAATGGGTGACAAAAATTCAAAGTCAAATAAAAATGCCCATAGATCCCCCCATGACCTCATGTAACTTATTGGTTCTTGGTGTGAATGAATTTTATCACTCCTGTCTGAACACTGCAGTTCTAGTCTTCCCACCGTGCTTGCACAACCCCTTTAAAATCATTACCTTCTAGCTTTGTGGCCGCTATACTGACCTCTACTCCATTCCCCACACCTTCCTGCCTTTACTAGAGGACTGGGGTCACACTTTTCCATGTTGTCTCCACAAAGCCTAGCAGTCTAAAAATGTGGAATGCTAAACAATATTTATTATGATCTCATTCCTAGACATTAATAAAAATGTCTTTAAGTCATTTTTCTACCTGTTGTATTTACTCACAGAGATGTTCTTTGAGCAAAGAACATTGACATTTATTGAACTCCCATCATGACAGACACAGAACATACACCATCTCATTCAGTCCTTAATATGATCATATGACACAGATATGGTTATACCCATTTGGCAGATGAGAAAACTGAGGTTCAAAACTTTAAGTTACTGTAGCTCACATGGTGGAAATGGCAGCTCACTCCACTGTTCTAGGCTGGGAAATCCCATGGACAGAAGAGCCTGACAGGCTATAGTCTATGGGGTTGCAAAGAGTGGGACTGAACAAGAACAACAAAGCTCATATGGAAAGTAAGTGGCAGAGCAAGAATATGAACTCAGGCCTGTCTAATGCCAATGTCCATATATCCTCCTTCTATCCTCCTCAGTAATCCTCTCTTTCAATTAATTCTTCTGTTTCACAACTTAAGGAAACAGCCCATTGCCCATTGACTGTACAGCTGATCTTTCAAATGCTCTTTGGTTCCCTGCAGATTTGGGGATGGGAGGGGATGTAGAAAATAAAAGCATAAATATCAAATACTAAATTGAAAGTGAAGTTCACAGCCACATAGAATGAAGGGAGAAAGCAATAGCTCATTGATATGCTCTCTGTGATGTCTGCACTGGAAAATAATTTATAGGGGGCATGTGTTTTCCCACATTTTGTCTTTGAAAAGAAGCCAGAAGAAGATGCCAAGAAGAACTGCAGGACATCTAGTTCCAGATTCATATTTGATATCATTCATCAGGATGGTTGGTTTGTCCAGAAATAATGATAGCCTGGACTGCTGCATTCCCTCCACACCTGCTACCCCTTTTCACTCTCTAGCGAAAAAAAAAAAAAATAG
Organism: Antilocapra americana; assembly: GCA_007570785.1. NCBI lineage: Eukaryota > Metazoa > Chordata > Mammalia > Artiodactyla > Antilocapridae > Antilocapra > Antilocapra americana. The sequence continues at coordinate 4,480,020 of ML663013.1, read as the reverse complement.
AAGCTATGATCCTGGGAACTGCACAATTCAGAAATGCTGGCTTGGATGGCAGGGCTCCAGCTCACTGAGACCCAAACCCAGAGCCTCTTACTTCCTTCTGACATGATCACATGCCAAGCAAAACAAAAGCTCCAGGGTCCTCCATCCACCAGCAAGGAGAGAAGGTACGCTTGTTGCAGAAACCAGCACTCGAGAAATCAAGCACCACACTCAGAAAGGTGGAGAGCTCAGGTTTATTACGCCAACGGGCCCAGAGGAGTTAACACTCCAAGATCTGAGCCCCAAACAAAGGAGTTACAGAGCTTTTTATACATGGACAGGCATGATTAAGTGGGTTTGTGGGTTTTCAGGGGCTAGGGCAATTGCAAAGAGCAGGACAAGGGTGAGTGAGATAAGCTCCAGTTCCTACTATTGTGAGTCCCCACTTTCTGAGACCTACCTGATCTAGACTTTGCAAGGAGCAAGCTGGGTTACAGAGGCAGAAGGATCAGGAAGTCATATAAAATTTTAACTTTTCATCTTCACACATACAAAGGAAGTATGGGAAAGTAATAACCAAACAGCTAGTAGGTCAGAGATGCTGATCTGCTTCAGAAGAGAACTTGATACAAGATCTGGTATGACATAGAATTGAAGGCAAGAAAAACGTCCCCTGACACCTTTGTTGACGTACCCCATGATGTAGCCTGGATCATTGACAGATAACTTTGGGAGGCTGTTTGGAATTCTCTAAGTTGACCTCCCTCCTGTCAGGGGAGATGCTCCGGGACTAAATGGGAGATTTCTGGTTTGAAGTCTGTCTCTAAGTCACATCCGACTCTTTGTGGCCTCATGGACTACAGCCCTCTACGTTCCCCTGTCCATGGAATTTCCCAGGCAAGAACACTGGAGTGGGTTATCATTTCTTATTCCATGGGATCTTCCCGGCCCAGAGATCAAACCTGTGTCTCTTTCATTTCCTGCATTGGCAGGTGGATTCTTTATCACTAGTGACACCTGGTTTGAAGTTTAGAGAGGGGAAAAGCCCCTCCACCAGTCAAATAACACCTGGCAGTCACAGTTGTCACCACATAAGGCAGAGGAAACAACCAGCTGAGCCCTGCCCAAATTCATCACATACTAAATTGGGAACTATAATAAAATGATCGTTGCTTTAAGCCACTTAATTTGGGAGTAGTTCATTATGCAACTGATAACTGAACCACTTGGGGCTCAGTATCCTTGTCTGTAAAACAACCCAAATGTCCATCAGTGGAGGAATGGATAAAGGAGGTATGGTACATATATACAACGGAATATTACTCTGTCATAAAAGAAACAAAATTAGGTCATTTGTAAAGAGACACAGATGGACCTAGAATGTCATACGGAGTCATACTGAGTGCAGTAAGTCAGAAAGGGAAAACAAAGACCATATATTAATGCATGTATATGGAGTCTAGAAAAATGGTATAGATGCTCTTGTTACAAAGCAGAAAGAGACACAGATATAGAGAACAAATGTATGGATACTAAGGGGAAAAGGGAGGGTTGGGAGGAATTGGGAGATTGGGATTGATACATATACACTGTTGACATCATGTATAAAATATATAACTAATGAGAACCTGCTGGAGAGCACAGGGAACTCCACTTCATTCACTCTGGTGGCCTGAAAGGAAGGGAAGGCCCAAAAGGAGGGGGTATAGGTATACGTATGGCTAATCCGTTCTGCTGCACAGTAGGAACTAATGCAGCATTATAAAGCAACTAGACTCCAGTAAAAAAAATAATTTCAAAAAAAAGAGGGGACTCCACTGGACTCCGTGAGCTTTAAGATTCTTGGCAATCCTCAAGGAATCTCTTGATAGGTACATTTAGCCTCTCCTAGCTGAGTGGTAAATGAATGTGTCAGTGTGCTGCCGTGCTATTCCCTTCAGCATTCAGACTGCAGGAAAAAATACATGTTTGTAAAACGGCTGTAGCCCTGCGATTTCGCTCTGGAATTGGGATGCTTGACCAGATGGGCGCCTCAGAGCAGACCATGAATGGGGGTTCACTCAGACAATGCACGGGCAACCTTGCTTACCATGCTCTCCTTTCATTCAGAATTCTGCTAGTGACAACAGTAAAACCAGGGGGCCAGGAGTGCCCCTGTGCTCATTAAGAAGCTGGCAGAAGACAAAGATGTGCCATTTCAGAAATGATGGAATGAGAAAACGTACAAGCTAGACAAAAATCCCATAAATAGGATGAGCGTATTTCTCGTACATACTCATTTTCCTTAACAACGTCTAGAAGGGTTGCCATTTACAAATTTATCTCAGCCGTCTTTGAACCTATTTATAGTTTTATCATCTTGGGATAACAAGCTCCATATCATCTTTATATTTACTTGACCTAAATTTACCCCCTATAAGCTAGTTTTAAACTACCAACTCCTTCTCTCTGTGTGACCAGGTTTAGCAAATTCAAAAATCTAAGCTGTAAAGCAAAATGCACTGAAAATTAGCCATATTAAATTCTTTGTAAAGTAGACTTAGATGTAAATATAGAAATGCATAACAATGGAATATATGGAATTTTCTCTTCCAACAGATTCCTATGAAAATCTGTCAGAAAAGATATGACCCAAAGATGAAAGAAACAAGCTTTTAAAAAATAATCTAAGCAGTTGCCTGGTTAGGACTTTAGAGTATAGAGTAGAAAGGCCTTATAAACAGGTAGTTCTGGGAGTAAATCTGTTTCCTCACTTGCTCTCAGGATGTCTTTCGTAGGTTCCTTGACTACTGTAAGACCATATAATTGTACATGAAGAAGAAAGACACCCTAGTGGCTAAGACTATGGCCAAGGGAGCCAGCCTGGTTAGGTTACATCCTTCTCTCCCATACCTAGCTGTGTGACTCTGGGAAAGCTACTTCACCTCTCTGTTTCTCATTTTAAAAAATCTGTAAAGTGTGAAAGTAATAATATCTGCTGCATTGCATTTTCATAAGGTTTATGAGGCTTACATAGGGAAAGCTCTTAGAACACATTTGTGTGTGTGTTAGTTGCTCAGTCGTGTCTGACTCTGTGATCCCGTGGACTGTAGCCCGCCAGGCTCCTCTGTCCATGGGATTCTCCAGGCAAGAATACTGGAGTGGGTTGCCATGCCTTCCTCCAGGGGATCTTTCTGGCTCAGGGATTGAATCATCTCCTATGTTTCCTGCATTGCAGGTGGGTCTTAACCACTGAGCCAACCAGGGAAGCCACGATAAGACGCTAAATAAATATTCACTCATTTCCTTTCCTTCTACTGCGGATTGTATAATAAAAATGAGGCTCTGCTGTTTTCTGGTTCCATGGAGGCAGACATTTGTGCAATGTGGATGAAAATTGCCCTCATGCATGTCAGCCAACTTAACTGTTAATAAATAACAGCACAAATGAATGACAATAAAGTAAGAAAGATTTTGGACAAAACAGTTTCCAGACTGCTAAGCTCACTAATATATGCAAGTGATGGGGGAGCTCTGATGCAGTCTTTCCCATCAGCTTTTTTTTTTTTTAAGAAAAGAATGGAGAATTGTGTGTCCTGGTCACCTGACAAGCACATAGAAGTCTGCTCATATGTATTTAGAGAAAGAATGACACTGAATGGCAGCTGGGAATGGTGCTTCTTGTGTTATCCACCCAATTCACGGATGCTTCGAAGGGTTTGAAAACGTAAAGCACAGAGCAAGCAGATTCATTCATAGCCCATGTCTCCTTAGCCTGCTCTGGTGTTGACCTTGTTACTGAACACAAGTTCTTGTGCCCAATGCACAGTAAGGCCAAACAAACCTAAACATCAGAGTTTGGAGGAGAGAGCAGTTAGTTGCAAGGCCAAGCAAGAACAGTAGCTCAGACTTAAAAAAAAAAAAAAAACAGAAAAGAAAACATGAATTCTTTGAAGGGTTTCAGCAAAGCATTTTTCAAGGCAAGGTGAAGGATCGAAGTTGCAGGGTCTGTGATCAGCCTGTGCACAATTCTGATTGGTTGATGGTGATCAATCCTTAGGCTCCAAAAGGTCTGGGGGCTATGTGAGCATGATCAATAAGTAGTTAATTTCTTCCATTTGGTGGTGGTTTTTGCTTCTGAAAAACTCAAGAAATATGCCTCAGATTCTATTATCTAGGTACTTCTGAGAGCTAGAGCGGAGGATGTGGGGGAGGGGTCTGTCCCAGGAAGGCCTCGGAGGGCCCTGCCAAATTACAACCTGATGAGAATGGCTCATCTTCCTTTGTCTGTGCTAGAAGATGGGGGCTGTGGAAAAACACCACACTAATATTACATCTTGTATTACAGATGGAATATGTGTGCTCCTGCCCCGAATTCCTATATTAAAACCCTCACCACCACGCCCCTGCCCCTCCAGTGTGGCTGTATCTGGAGATCTGCTAGGATTTGTGTCTTTATAAGAAGACAGCAGAGAGCTTGAATTCTCTCTCTTTCTGTGACTGCACCGAGGAAAGGTCATGTGAGGACACAGTGAGAAGGCAACTCTGCAAATTGGGAAGAAAATTGAATTTGCCGGCACCCTAATCTTGGACTTTTAGTCTTCAAAACTCTGAGAAAGTAAACTTCTGTCGTTTAAACTACTCACTGTGGTGTATTTTATTATAGCAGCCTGAGTCAACTAATATCTCCTGTATTCTCCATCTCCCAGAGAATCCCCAGAAGAACTGAGCTTTGGTTACCCATGGCAGAGATGAACTCACCATGAACACACGCTCTATTCGTTTTCTTCCACCCACCAGAGGTCACCTCTCAAATGAACAACCTTTACTCAAATCTACTTCTCAGGCTTCGCTTCTGGAGGAAGGCAAACTAGGAAATATATCATCATTATATATTGTGAAAGGCTTCAGGATGCTAAGGTTTCACTAAATGCATCATAGAGAAGGGCCAGTGTGTTTGTGGAAAGGAGAAGGGAGGGATCCTTTGTTGTGTTCATGGGCTGAATGTCCCACAAGGGAACTTCAGAGTTTCTTTACCATAATTGAGGACAAGCCTCCTTCATCCCATTCTCTGCCCTTTGGGTAAGAAAGAATTATTGTCTTGGCCAAAAATTTTGTTCAGATTTTTTGGTAAGCTCTTACATATTACCACCTTCTTACCATATAGAAGCACTCAGTCCACGTCAGGGTATTGTAGCCACGTGTTCCGGAAAGCAAACTCACTCAGAAGGACAGTGCAGATATTGGAGTGCAGTTTATTATACAGGCAGGCCCAAGGCATAGTCTCCTCCGGGTCCCAAGGACCCTGACCAGTTTTTGTGAAAACTTTATATACCCTAAGTGTACATGTCCAAACCCACCTCCCCAAATTCCCTGAAACTAGTCTGAACAAAGGAAAAGAATGATACAATCAAAGTTAACCTGTGATTCGTATGCCTTAAGGCTAGGTAGTTAACAGCGGGCAATTATCAATAGGTCTGTGGTCATACCCCAATAAGCATAATAGAATTTATGATTTTATTCTGTTACACAGATAATTAGGGTATTCTTTTAGGTGATGGAGAGTCTAGGTACGAGCCCTGGGGCTCTTCCATGGTGGGGGGTGGGGGTGTCTGGTTTTCCAGTTGGTGTATCATTTCCATAGATACGAGGCATAGAGCTCAAAGTCCACAGTCTGGCCCAAGATGGAGTCCTGCTCTCAAGATGGAGCCTGTTCTGTCTGTTTCCTCCTTCAAGGGTACAGAGTAATTGTTATAATTCACTAAGTACCAGAGAAGTGTGCTTGAGAGCCTTGCCAACTCAGAGCTTCTAGGATTCTCTCAACATTGCCCTGCATTTAGATATTACATCATTACCCCATGAAGGGAAGAACAGGTGGGTTTACTTGTGTCTGATTACAGAAGGTGATACATCCAATTTGAAGGGATGGTTGGAGTCTGGCATGGGAGGACATGTCAGTAAGCAACTGTGGAAGGTGTACCCACCTGCTTAGAATTTGGCAGCTTATCCTGCCTCCTAGTGTTGTGGATCTGGATTCATTGTGTTGAGTACTCAAACGTAACTATATAATGAAGTCAGTGGGGTTTACTTTACTTAACAGCATGAGTAATGTGCCAAACGTTCAGTAGAGAAACGTTCCCCAAGAAAATGGGTGATTTTTGCCTCTGACATAAGAGGAGCCTGGGCCAATTGCCCTGCCAAGAGTATTTTTTCAGAGCATTAGTCTTCTATAAATCACTGAAGTCAATCTCCAGAACCACTTTGATACCCATAGGTTTCACTTACATGACTCATCAATTAAAAATATAGGAGGGGCTTTCTTGGTGGCTCAGTGGTAAGGAATCCACCTGCCAATGCAGGAGACAGGGGATTGATCCCTGATCCTGAAAGATCCCACAGGCTGCAGAGCAGTGAAACCTGTGTCCCACAACTATTGAGTCTGTGCTCTGGAGACCAGCAGCCACAACTACTGAAACCCATACACTGTAGAGCCGTGTGCTGCAATGAGAGAAGCTATTGCAATGAGAAACCTGTGTGCCACAGCTGGAGAGTAGCTCCTGCTTGCTGCAACCAGAGAAAATAAAGCAAAGAAAATGAACCAACCCACGCAGCAACAAAGACCCAGCACAGCCACAAAAAAAAAAGAATAAAATTGAATATATATATATATATATATAAATATAGGAGGAGAAATAAATTTGTTACTGCAGAGTGAATTCTCTTGACTCTCCATCCATAAAAGTATATCTGATAAACTTTAAGCTTAACTGGGCTCAAAATGAATTCACTAGTCCTTGATACTTACTGCAATGAAGAGCTCTAATTTTATGGAAACCCCTTTGCTATACATACTTTGTTATCTGATAGACCTACGAATGCATTCTCATGTCATGGGCATAAATTTGGAAAGTCACTTAAACCCTCTAAACATGAATTTCCTCATCTGTATACTGATAATAGTAATAATAGTTCTGATCACAAGGAATAATTGTAAAAATTAAAAAGAAAATATATGTAAAGTGTCTAGCAAAAGCCCATCCCATAATTGGCACTTGTACATATTTGACATTTTTTGTTCAGCATACAGACCTCATTTCTGTATTTATGTAATTCCTTACCTTTTGTAGGCTTCCCTCGAGGCTCGGTGGTAAAGAATCTCTGCCTGCCAATGCAAGAGATGCAGGTTCAATCTCTGGGTCGGGACGATGCTCTGGAGAAAGAAATGGCAACCCTCTCCAGGATTCTTGCCTGGTAAGTCCCATGGATGGAGGACCCTGGCAGGCTACAATCCATGGGGTCACAAGAGTTGGACATGTCTTAGCAAGTACACAACAGTAACAGCAGCTACCTTTTGTATACTGGTGGGAAGTAGAAACTGAAAATTCCAGATACCATTTTTTTTCAGGATCCCTTGACCTCTCTGAAAACAGTGACAGACTTTATTTTCAGGGCTCCAAAATCACTGCAGATGATGACTGCAGCCATGAAATTAAAGGACACTTGCTCCTTGGAAGGAAAGTTATGACCAACCTAGACAGCATATTAAAAAGCAGAGACGTTACTTTGCCAACAAAAGTCCGTCTGGTCAAAGCTATGGTTTTTCCAGTAGTCATGTATGGATGTGAGAGTCGGACCATAAAGAAAGCTGAGCACCGAAGAATTCATGCTTCTGAACTGTGGTGTTGGATAAGACTCTTGAGAGTCCTTTGGACTGCAAGGAGATCCAACCAGTCCATCCTAATGGAAATCAGTCCTGAATATTCACTGGAAGAACTGATGCTGAAGCTGAAACTCCAATACTTTGGCCACCTGATGTGAAGAACTGAGTCACTTGAACTGCAGAGTGAATTCTGATGCTGGGGAAAAGGTTGAAGGCAGTAGGAGAAGGGGACGACAAAGGATGAGATGGTTGGATGGCATCACTGACTCAATGGATATGAGTTTCAGTAAGCTCCGGGAGTTGGTGATGAACAGGGAAGCCTGGCGTGCTGCAGTCCATGGGGTCACAAAGAGTCGGACACGACTGAGTGACTGAACTGAACTGAACTGACCTCTCTGCAGTTCCTCCATTTAAGATTCATTGCATATCCATGTGTGTGTGCTCAGTTGTGTCCAAATCTTTGCACCCCCATGTACTATAGCCTGCCAGGCCCCTCTGTCCATGGGATTTTCCAGGCAAGAATAATGGAGTGGGATGTTGTTGGGCGCCATTCTGGATCCACTGCCAGATGACAAAGTCACGGCACACTCAAGAAGAAAGAAACTGCAAAGCGGTTTCTCTCCAGGATTGGAACCTTCACTCCTTCCTGTTTCTATGTTTCTGTTGTGGCTAGCTGTCTATCTTTCTTTCTGTGGGGAGCCATTCTGGATTCAGTGCCAGATTACAAAGTCACAGCACGCTAAAGAAGAAACTGCAAAGCAGTTTTTCTCCATGATTGGAACCTTCCCTCCTTCCTGTTTCTATGCTTTTGTTGTGGCTAACTCTGTTTCATTCCTTGATGGCTGGAGTTGCAAGGGCTTCCATGACAAGGTCATGAGAGTCCAGAGAAAAAGAAAAATGATCCCCTGTCCCAGAGACATATCCCCAAAATGGTTAAATCTACTGAGGACCCTGGCTGATGGGTTCTTAACACTCAGCCAGAGAAGTAGGTCATGTTTCAGTTGGAAAACAAGTCCTAAGCCCATTGTGACCTGGCTTCATGAGGAGATTGTTACTGGTGACTGAAAGATTTGGATCACGTATCAGAAAAATTACAGAAACTAAGTCAATTAGCTTTTCCCAAAAAAGACTGGGACGCTAGAGACATTTGTTCCCCCCAGAAACTGAGTGCAGACAAAAGGAAAGATGTGAGTCATATTCTAGGTGGTTTTCAGGGTAAACTGTAAAGGATTTGCCCCTGCCAGAAATAGCCTTGTGTTGTGTGGGAAAATGGTAAACAGACCACCACCGACGATGGCTCTACTTTGAGAAGTCTTTTTACTATAGTGTGTATTCGCTGGAGCAAGACTTTGTATTTGCTGAAGTTGTATACTCTGCTAACTAAGCAGACAGAACAATGTGACTTATGACGTCATGGATCCTGTGTTTCGGTAAAATAAAGATAGGTTTCTGAGTAAAAATGTAACCAGAATGTAACAAAGGGCTAGGAAAAAAATCTTTAACACATCTTAGAATCAGGGGATGTTGATCTGAACAGGAAAATGTTACAAGAATCATTACATAGAACAAAAAATGTACTATATAAGTAGAAATGAAAAACAATAAAGCACGGCTGCCTTCAGACCATCAAGAGACTCCGTGTGATTTCTTCCCCTCAATTCCCCTCCCCTCCTAACCCTAACCCTACTCCTTCCCCTCCTCGACGCCACTCATCCCTTTGGGCACTCCCGAACCTGCTGGAGCTGGACTCCGGCTGTTATGCCCTAACTCCGGGTCCCAGGCCCCTGAAGAGACCAAGTCCACACAGCAATGCGAAAAGCATAAAGGGGTTTATTGCTAGCCCGGGCTAGGGCTCAAGTCTCATCCAACGCAGTGGAGTCTGACAAGAGCCCTGCGCTCCAAACCACAGTTGCTTATATTCAGGCAGTTCTTTGTTACAGCATTGGTATAGCTGGCAGTCAATGATTGGTCAGTTTAAACTGCGCGTCTGCCCTGGATAGGTCTATCTCTTGGCTCACGCAAGACTTTCCTGGCTCGTTCTGATTGGTTGGTGGCGACGGGGTAAGGTATGGGACGAGGTATGAGGTGAGGGTCGGGGAGGTCGCCGGAACTAGGGCCTGCTGTATCTCCCAGCAGCCTGTCATGGAAGCTGTTTTGCTTACACACCACATTCCCCCCTGTCTTTAGCTACACTGAGGAATCTTCCTCAGTCCTCAAGGCCTGGTATTGCTGTCATAGCACCAGCAGGTGAACAGTATTAATTCGTTCCCTCACAAATTTTATGAATCTATTCATAATACAAGGTCCAAAAGTAAGGAGCAACAGTAGTATGATTAGAGGGCCAGTCAGGGTAGATATCAGGGTTGTCAACCATGGGGAATTGTTAAACCACGATTCAAACCAGCCTTGGTGAGCTTCTCGTTCTTTCTTTCGCTGAGTTAGCCCCTCCCTGACCTTGGCCATAGAGTCTCTAACTACCCCAGTATGGTCTGCATAGAAACAACACTCTTCTCCTAGGGCCGCACACAGCCCTCCCTGCTGTAAGAAAATTAGATCTAGCCCTCCTCTGTTTTGTAATACCACTTCAGAGAGAGAGGTCAGAGGCTTCTCTAGATCGCTTATGGACTCTTCTATACGTGTGATGTCTTCATCAATAGCTGCCCTTAGGGAAGTGAGTCCTTGTCCCTGCAAGGTGAGGGAAGCTATACCGGTTCCAGCGCCTGCGATCCCCAGGCTGAACATCATAGCTAACGTGATGGCACTGATGGGTTCCCTTTCATTTCTGGACAATGCCTCAGACTTAGCACCTGCCTCCCAGTGGGAATAGAGATCTTCGGTATGATAGAGGATCGTAGGCATTACAGACACTTGGACACAAAATTCCTGGCTCTGGTTAAACACCCTTGTACTTAGACAGGGGGTTAACCCCGTTTGGGAGCAAATCCACCATCCACCTTTTCCCGGTATTATCCATGAGGCGGGGGCCATGTGATCATAGGCCCTAGTTTCTATACATAAAGACTTTTTCCCAAGGGGAGGTTTTCCTAGGCAGACCCCTGAGCCCCATACTTCTCTTACGGTTAATCCAATTTGGCGTTCTCCCCAGTGACATTGGGAGGGGCTGCTCTCCTGGGACAGACTATACAAGGTGTTTAGCCCTATAGCTTCATAGAATGGGGGTTGGGGAGTATAGCAAAGCCAGCAGGACGGAGTAGCATTGGGACTGGAGTGGTTTAAAGTAGAATACGCAGCTGTAATAAGCTGCCACAAGGGATCTGACTGGTTCAGAGCCTTAGGGCTGGGGGTAGGGTTCAGGGAAGTCTCGGTTCCTGTTGTTACTGGGCTAGAGGTCTGCTGGCTTCGGGTTTGGCGTGTCATGTCCGGCTTCGGGGCGTCAGCTCCGCCAGGTGAGCTGGGGCCGGCACCAGGAACTTTGTTTGGGCCTACCTGGTGCACGTCTAGGGGTTCTATAGTTTGGGATATAATTAGAATACTGCCTGGAGAATTCCAGCCGCCGGAGCTCCCGTGGTTCTGAAGTCCCCACATGAGTCCCGACTTCCAGCCCATTTCTCTCTTAGCCTGATCCTGATTAAACTGAACCTTTACCATTGGGATGTTTGGACGAGGTCGTTCTCGTCCATATCTCCAGTATCCGTATTGCCCGGGGCTTCCCTTTATCTCGCTCATAGGCAGCATGAAAGAGAAGTTAACTAAGTCCCGGTTCCCTACCTCCCATTTCCACCCCCCGTCATTAGATGTTAGGCATGACCAGGCCCTGCAAAAGAACGGCTGTATCCCCCCACAGTTTTTCCAGTTGTTCCTGTTATGTCCGGGACAAGCGTAAAATCCCTCATACCTAAGTTGTTCACCGGGCTTTGCGCCATTGATGAGCTTTGTCAAATCAAAATACAGATCTGGCCACCAGGTGTTGGGGCGTGCACCCCAGTGGTGCTGTTGAGCAGTTCTCGCGTCAGTCCATTCTGCAGCTTCCAGGTGACTCTGAGGGGTCGGTGCGGATTGGCGCTGACCGTGTTCAGTCCCAGTAGAATTCCCATGAGAGCGCCTGCTAAGCAGACCCAGAGTCTCCTTGTCTGACCAGCTTTAGTTTCAGGGGATTGGCTGGGTGGGTTTTCACCTTCCATTCCTGTTGGGCTTTTTCTCCCTCTTCTGGCGTAGCAGGGCGCACGTGGCTGTGATGTACCCAAGGTCCAATGCCGTCAACCTTAAGGGCAGTGGGGGTGGTTAGAAGGACAACGTAAGGACCTTTCCATCTGGGCTCTGGGGTCTTGGTCTGATGTCGCTTAACCCATACCCAGTCCCCTGGTGTTATTACGTGAGCGGGGGTGTTCCTGGGAGGAGAGGTCTCATGGGCACCCTGAATTAAAGTCTGGATCGTCGAGTGCACTTTACTTAAGGCTATGATGGCTTCCCGAAATGCTGGGGTTTGGAGGGGAGCTTCAGGTCTGCCCTCGGGGGTAGAGAATATAGGAGGGGGAGTCCCATACACAATCTCAAATGGGGTCAAGTGTAGTCTGTAGGGGGTGTTTCGCGCCGGGAAGAGAGCATACGGAAGGAGAGTCACCCATTCCCTGCCAGTCTCTATTGCCAGCTTTGCCAAAGTCTCTTTAATAGTCCGATTCATTCTTTCTACCCAACCTGAGCTCTGGGGGTTATATTCACAGTGTAATTTCCAATTAACCCCCAATGCAAGGGCAAGTCCCTGAATTACTCTGCTTATAAAAGCAGGTGCATTATCAGAACCGATAGAAGCCGGCAGCCCAAATCTAGGCACTATCTCCTCCAACAGTTTCTTTGCCACTATTGCCGTGGTCTCTCTCTTAGATGGATATGCCTCTACCCACTCTGAAAAGATGTCAACCATTAGCAACAGATAGCGGTACCCATACTTGCCTGGCCTTACCTCAGTAAAATCCACTTCCCAATGTTGTCCCACTTTAGTGCCTCGATACCTTATGCCTACATGCTGCCCTGCTGTTCTCCCTGGTTTCATCAGTTGGCAGGCTTTACAGGAGAGGACGGTCTCTGAGACAGTCCTCCCCTGCTGGGGAAAACGTATCTGAGCCATCTGCAGGAGGGTCTGGATCTTCCTCTCGCCTAGGTGTGTAGTTTGGTGTAAACGTTTGCAGAGATATAGACCCAGTCTGGCTGGAAGAATCAGGTTGTCCTTCTCGTCCTGGTACCATCCTTCCTTGTTGGCGGGGCAATCAGTCTTTCGTTTGATCCAATCCATATCTGTCAGGGGGTACTGTGGGGTCGGGGGAAGAGTGCCCATCCCTGGGGATGGTAGGTTTATAATCATAGCCTTAGAGAGATCACCTCTTAATGCTGCTTCCTGGGCAGCCGCATTGGCTGCCCGGTTTCCCCGGGCCTCCAGATGTTCTCCTTTTTGGTGCCCTGCCACGTGCACTATGGCCACTGCCTGGGGCTTATGTACGGCTGCCAAGAGGTCATGAATTTCTGGCAAGTTCTTTATTTCTTTTCCCTCTGCTGTGAGGAGCCCTCGCTCCCAGTATATTGGACCCTGGATATGCACAGTTCCAAACGCGTATCTACTGTCTGTGTAGATGGTCACCCTCTTTCCAGCTGCCCTCTCTAGGGCCTGCGTTAGGGCTATTAACTCTGCTCCCCCTGCTGACATGCCCGGAGGCAAAGATTCCGCCCAGACAACCCGCCCAGAATCATCTACAGTTGCTGCTCCTGCTCTCCTCTGCCCATCCTTCACAAAGCTGCTTCCATCTGTGAGCCATACCAGTACGCTGTTTTTCAGGGGCATATCTGTCAGATCTGCCCTAATGGCAGACGCATCAGCCAAGATTTCACCACAGTCATGGGCGGGGTTGGATTGCCCCAGGACGGGCAAGAGGGTGGCTGGGTTCAGTGAGCAAGGCGTCTGGAACTGTATGCGGGGGGCGTCTAACAGCAGAGCCTGATAGTGAGTTAGGCGAGCGTTAGAGATCCACTTACCCGGCCGCTGCCTGAGGATCCCTTCAGTGGCATGGGGGGTGTAGACCAGGAGCTGCTGTCCATACGTCAACTTATCAGCATCGTGGACCAGAAGAGCGGAGGCCGCGATGATCCCGAGGCAGGGGGGCCACCCCGCGGCCACTGGGTCCAGTCTTTTGGAGAGGTAGGCTACGGGCCGCTTCCAGGGTCCCCACTGTTGGGTCAAGACTCCCTTCCCGACCCCTCGCTTTTCATCTACAAACAGCTAGAACGGTTTGGAGGGATCCGGGAGAGTTAGTGCAGGGGCCTCTAATAGGGCCCTCCGAAGCTCTAGGAAAGCCTTCCGCATGGGCTCAGTCCATACCCAGTCCTTATTATCCTTGTTGCCTTCATACAGGGGTCTGGATTTTCTGCGAAGCCTGGAATCCACAGCCTACAATACGCTATGGCCCCCAGAATTCTCTTACTTGACGCGGGGAAGGCGGCTCAGGTATCTGCAGGACCGTTGCTGTCATAGCCTGCGTGAGCCATCGTTCTCCTTGTCTGATTTTGTACCCCAAGTAGGTGACCTCCTGCAGCCCTATTCGGGCCTTTTTAGCACTCGCCCGATACCCGAGAGTCCCCAGAGTCTGAAGTAGATCCCCAGTAGCCTGCAGGCAGGCTTCTTCAGTGGTTGTAGCTAACAGGAGGTCGTCTACATACTGTAAGAGTACAACGGAGGGGTGTTTCATTCGGTACTCACGGAGATCTTCCCCCAACGCTTCGCTGAACAAGGTGGAGGAGTTCTTGAACCCCTGGGGAAGACGAGTCCGGAGATCTTCCCCCAAGGCTTCGTTGAACAAGATGGGGGAGTTCTTGAACCCCTGGGGAAGACGAGTCCAGGTCAGTTGACTGGTTGTGGATCCGTCCTTCTCTTTCCACTCGAAAGCGAAAATTTCCTGGCTCTGGGGGGCCAGAGATAGACTGAAAAAAGCATCTTTTAAGTCCAGTACAGTATACCCTGCATGACTGGGGGGCAAAGTACTGAGAAGAGTATACGGGTTAGGCACAGTGGGGTGTAAGTCTATCACCCGCTTGTTAACTTCTCGGAGGTCTTGCACTGGTCGAAAATCTTTTCCCCCCGGTTTCTTTACTGGCAACAAGGGGGTGTTCCAAGGGGACCGGCATTTCTTCAAAATATTGGCGTCTAGCAACCTCTGAATGTGTGGGGTGATGCCTGTCCGGGCTTCCAGACTCTTGGGGTACTGTCTGACTTGCACTGGGGTCACATTGGCCTTTAATTCCACAATGATTGGGGGCCTCCTAGTGGCCAATCTGACCCCTGCCATCTCGGCCCAGGCTTAAGGGTACTTTTGATCCCATGGCATTACCCCCGGCACGATGTCAGCACCAGGCTGTGGTAGATGCAGTCTATATTCATCTTTCAGGGAGCAGGACAGCACCTGGATGGGATGGCCATTCCCATCGGTGACCGATATTCCTCCTTTGGTGAAGTAGATCTGGGCATTCACCTTAGACAAAAGGTCCCTGCCCAGCAAGGGAGCTGGGCATTCTGGGATCACCAAAAACGAGTGGGATACCCATTGGGCCCCTAGATCTACCTGGCGCTTCGAGGTCCAGCCATATCGCCTGGTCCCAGTAGCCTCCTGAACCCAGCTAACTCTTTTTGACATAGGTCCCTCTTTCTTGGTGAGAACGGAGTACTGAGCCCCGATATCTACCATGAAGCCCATTGTTTTCCCCTCCATATAGGTGGTTACCCAGGACTCGGGGAGGGGTGCCAAGTCTTGACCCCCTAGTCACTATCTTCTCCTGTGTACAATACACGGGTCCTTGGAGGGGCTCTTTCCCCATTTCATTTCTCCGAGGACACTCATTTTTCCAATGTCCCTTTTCCTTGCAGTATGCACACTGGTTTTTGTCAAGCGGAGGGCATGAGGACCCTTCCCTAGCCTTTCTTGGACCCTCTTTCTTATTCTGGGTGCCTGCGAAGAGGATATTGGCCAGCCCTTTCTGGTTCTATTTTCTTCAGCCCTGTGTTCCCTTTCTTCCTGCTTTATCCTGTCTCCTCTCTCTCTTTCTTCCCGCCTGATCCTATCCTCTCTCTCTCTTTCCTCCCCCCGATCCTTTCTTCCTTTTTTTCTGGCGTCTCTCTGTTGTTGAAAACCCTTTCAGTGGCCCTCACTAATTCTGGCAGAGTTTGTTCCGCTAGCCTCTCTGTCTTTTGTAGTTTTCTCCTAATATCGGGAGCCACCTGGTTGACAAACGCGAGCATGACTGTGGCCCGAGACTCATCTGCCTGAGGGTCCACGGGGGTATACTGTCTAAATGCCTCCATTAGCCTCTCTAGAAAGGCTGCCGGGCTCTCAGTCGGTTCCTGCCTGACCAAATTTACCTTAGCCAAATTAGTGGGCCTCCGGGCAGCAGCTCGGAGGCCAGCCATCAGAGTCTGGAGGTACACTTGGAGACGCTCCCTACCTTTGGCACGCTCAAAGTCCCACTGGGGTTGGGTTAAAGGAAACCCCTCCTCAATAACATCGGGTCATGTGGAGGGTCTCCCATCCACTCCAGGAACGAGTTTACGGGCTTCTGACAGGATTTGGTCTCGTTCCTCCGTGGTGAAGAGCACCTGCAAAAGCTGCTGGCAATCATCCCAGGTGGGGTTATGAGTAAACAGAACAGATTCTAGGAGGTCAATAAGCCCTTGGGGTTTCTCTGAAAAAGACAGGGTCTGAGGTCTCCAATTGTGGAAGTCACTAGTAGAAAAGGGCCAATATTGGTAGGTGCACTCCCCGTCTTGTCTTGCAGGTCCTGCCCGGACCGGCAGCGCCCGTACTGTCAATGAGGGAGAGTCTGCATCTCCCTCGTCCATCGTGCTGGGAGCTCCCCAGATTCTTCCCCGAGTTCCTTGGGCTGGGCCCCTTTCCATTGGTGGGACTGAGGGTTCCGCGTTCCCTCGTGCGCCTCCAGAAGACACTTGGGGCACCTGGGGAAGTAAAGGCTGGGGAACATAAGGGGGAGGTTCTAACTCCGTGTCCAGATCTATTAAGCTGGGGTACAAGGAGGACTCCTGGAACACCGGGTGGGCGGACTTTTCTGGCACTTTGGCCTTTTCTTCTGAGGCATTCTTCATGACTAGAACCTGTGAAACTGAAGGGGAGGCCGAAAGAGAGGGGGGTATAAAAGGCTTAACCCAAGGTGGCGGATTTTCTACCATATCTTGCCAAACGAGAATGTAGGGCATTTGGTCCAGATGGCCGTGTGGGTCGGGGGCTAGGACTTTTCCTTTAACGGCTCGGATGACTTCCAAGCTGAAGGTTCCCTCTGGGGGCCATCTCACCTCAAAAGTGGGCCATTCTGCAGAACAAAAGGTTATCAACTTTTTCTTTTTTACCAATAGGGACAGATTGTGTGCTCTAGTCCTGAAATCAGAAAAATGGTCCGTCATCAGAGAAAGAGGGGTAGAAACACCTTGTCCCATGGTTACTGACTATAAAGCGAGGAACAAAAACCAGGTACAGAAGACGCTGACAATGCTGGCACACACAAAGACACGACGGACAGACGAACATCAGACATAGGCTGAAAACACACCAGAGGGGCTCCCTCGAGCCCCTTTGTCCCTTTCCCTTCCCAGAGTTACCTTACTGAAAGGCGTCCACTGCCCATCAGATTCGGAATCCAGAGAGCAGCTCTTCTTCCCGCAGAGCCACTTTTTACCCTCCAGCGCACTTTCAGAGCCAGCTGCCTTTCAGCAACATTTGCTGGGCCTCGGCCTTATGCCGGCTAGTGTGACTCAGTCACCCTTGACCAAACCTGACACCGGTGTTCAAATGCTTACCCCTTCTGCCCGTAGGATATTGCTCTCCTCAGTTGATGGGATCCTGGACGAGCCCCCAAATGTTATGCCCAAACTCCATATCCCAAGCCCCTGAAGAGACCAAGTCCACACAGCAATGCAAAAGCATAAAGGGGTTTATTGCTAGTCCGGGCTAGGACTCAAGTCTCATCCAACGCAGTGGAGTCCGACAAGAGCCCCGCGCTCCAAACCACAGTTGCTTATATACAGGCAGTTCTTTGTTACAGCATTGGTATAGCTGGCAGTCAATGATTGGTCAGTTTAAACTGCGCATCTGCCCTGGATAGGTCTATCTCTTGGTGCCTGCGGGACTTTCCTGGCTCGTTCTGATTGGTTGGTGGCGAAGGGGTAAGGTATGGGGGGAGGTATGAGGTGAGGTATGAGGTGAGGGTGGGGGAAGTCGCTGGAACTAGGGCCTGCTGTATCTCCCAGCAGCCTGTCATGGAAGCTGTTTTGCTTACACACCACACCGGCAGGGTGCTATTTCCTACTCCAGGGGATCTTTCAGACCCAGGGATCAAACCTGCATCTCTTGTCTCTCCTACAGTGACAGACAAGCCACCTACTGACAGGGGAACCAGTTACACTTTGCCTTAGGACAGGCACACTTTAGACTCTCTTAGCTAACACTGACCTTTGAAATTTCCCCACCCCAGCCTCATCTTATTTGTCTCTTCACACTGGTTGGTTCATACAGATTACTGACCTGAGTCTAAACTCTCTCCCTGACTGACATGCCCGGGGAAATTCTCCTGAAAGCCACCTTTCTGATTCAGGTGTTAAAACCTCAGGCAAGAAGTCTGTTGCCTTTGGTTCCTCCTAATTCCTGTATCTCTAGTCCCATTGAGTCAAGGCATGAGGACTAGACATAGAGCAGTGGAAATGAAAGGCAAAAAAACCCAAAATGATTCAAAGCTTAAAGAAGTTTATGAAAGCATTATCCATGTATATTTAAGATATTTGACCAAATTTTTCCATTTGTATAAAATTGATAAAAAACCGTAGATGAGAGAGGACTCCAAAGTTACATGAGGCAACCAACTACATCAAATTCATAAATTGAAAAACTGATTATTTCTTTAAGTGATTATTTTCTGAGTTTACTTGAAAGCAACATCCACAGAGTACCCAATTGGTTCTAAATAACAGGGTTTGGGATTTTAGTGGAGTCAAGATGTCACATTTATCATTTATGGTGTTTATTGTTCAGAGGAATAAATACACCTGGAATCAAATGTTTACATCTATTCTTCAAATGTTCCAGTCTTAACTGTCACCAATGTCTATACTGTTGCAGGGATTAAAGACTTTAAAATTATTTTTTATTGCAGTATAATTGTTTTACAATGTTGTGTTAGTTTATAGCATACAGCAAAGTGAATCAGCTATGTGTGTAAGCAAGCTAAGTCTCTTCTGTCTTGTCTGACTCTTTGAGACTCCAGGGACTGTAATCTGCCAGGCTCGTTTGTTCATGGGATTCTCCAGGTAAGCATACTGGAGTGGGTTGCCATCCCCTCCCCTCCAGGATATCTTCCAGACCCAGGGATCAAACCCATGTCTCTTATGTCTCCTTCATTGGCAGGTGGGTTCTTTATCACTAGCACCACCTGGAAAGCCCCGAATCAGCTATATGTATTTGGCAAGAATACACAGAAGAACTATACGAAAAAGATCTTCATGATCCAGCTAACCACGATGGTGTGGTCACTCACCTAGAGCCAGACATTCTGGAATGTGAAGTCAAGTGGGCCTTCAAAGCTAATGGAGGTGATGGAATTCCAGTTGAGCTGTTTCAAATCCTAAAAGATGATGCTGCGAAAGTGCTGCTCTCAGTACGCCAGCAAATTTGGAAAAGTCAGCAGTGACTACAGGACTCGACAAGGTCATTTTTCACTGCAATCCCAAAGAAAGGCAATGCCAAGGAATATTCAAACTACTGCACAATTGCACTCATCTCACACACTAGCAAAGTAATGCTCAAAATTCTCCAAGTCAGGCTTCAATAGTACATGAGCTATGAACTCTCAGATGTTCAAGCTGGATTTAGAAAAGGCAGAGGAAGCAGAGATCAAATTGCCAACATTCACTGGATCATCAAAAAAGCAAGAGAGTTCCAGAAAAGCATCTACTTTTGCTTCATTGACCATGCCAAAGTCTCTGACTGTGTGGATCACAATAAACTGTGGAAAATTCTTCAAGAGATGGGAATACCTGACCACCTGACCTGCTTCCTGAGGAATCTGTATGCAGGTCAAGAAGCAACAGTTAGAACTGGAGATGGAGCAAGAGAATGCTTCCAAATTGGGAAAGGAGTATGTCAAGGCTGTATATTGTCACCCTGTGTATTTAACTTATATGCAGAGTACATCATGTGAAATGCTAGGCTGGATGAGGCACAAAATGGAATCAAGATTGCTGGGAAAAATATCAATAACTTCAGATATGCAGATGACACAACTCTTATGGTAGAAACTGACCAAGAACTAAAGATCCTCTTGATGAAAGTGAAAGAGGAGAGTGAAAAAGTTGACTTAAAATAATATAAAGAAAACTAAGATCATAGCATCTGGTCCCATTACTTCATGGCAAATAGATGGGGAAGTAATGGAAACATTGAGAGACTTTATTTTCTTGGGCTCCAAACTCACTGCAGATGGTGACTGCAGCTACGAAATTAACGACACTTGCTCCTTGGAAGAAAAGCTATGACCAACCTGGACAGCATATAAAAAGCAGAGACATTACTTTACCAAGAAAGGTCTGTCTAGTCGAAGCTATGGTTTTTCCAGTAGTCATGTATGGATGTGAGAGTTGGACTATAAAGAAAGCTGAGCACCAAAGAATTGATGTTTTTGAACTGTGGTGTTGGAGAAGACTCTTGAGAGTGCCGTGGACTACCAGGAATCTAACCAGTGAATTCTAAAGGAAATCAGTCCTGAATATTTATTGGAAGGACTGATGTTGAAGCTGAAACTTCAATACTTTAGCCACCTGATGTGAAGAATTGACTCATTGGAAACGACCCTGGTGCTGGGAAAGATTGAAGGCAGGAGGAGAGGATGAGATGGCTGGATGGCATCACTGATTCAATGGACATGAGTTTGAGCAAGCTCCAGGAGCTGGTGATGGACAGGAAAGCCTGGAGTATTGCAATCCGTGGGTCAAGAAGAGTCAGACACAACTGAGCGACTCAACTGATACCTGTATCTCTTCTTTTGTAGATTCTTTCCCCATATACGTCATTACAGAGGATTAGTGTTCCTTTTATAATACAATAGGTTCTCAAAAGTTACCTATATCATATATATATATATATATATATATATATATAGGTATACATATAGATAGATACATAGATAGATGTCAACCCCAATCTCTCAATTTATCCCACTCCCACTTTCTCCCTTGGTATAGACATATTTGTTCTCTATTAAAGACTCCTTAAAAAGTCTTGTATGCTGATATATAGAATTCTCTTTTTTTCCCCAGGGGACTAGTATTGACAAGGGTACTGTTCTTGGGATCAGGATGAGAATCTACCCAGATCCTATAGGGAAAATCTGCTTTGTAATGTTTAATGCTATAATTCAGCATATGCTATCATACACATAACCTGGATTCTTAAAATAAGACAGGGCTAATCTCAAACAACATCTGCATGAAACTGAATAACCTAATGACATTGTTTTAATGCTCTAACTGGGGTCCGAAGGCAGCCAACAGCTTTATCATAAATTAGGCAGGCTTTTGAGGGAAATTCTTTGAAAAAAAAAAAAAACAGCATGTCCTCAAGTATGGATTGACAGCTGAGCAATTTTCCTGCTGTGCGTTAGAAAGAGCTGCCAGCCTGATGAGGTGTTGTCGAAATGACTGAAGACCACCTGCTGCCAGTTTCTGCTCCACGGTGTGAAAAAGCCAGCCTTCTTGAGGATGGTCACTGCTGGTAGAGAAAAAGCTGCCTCCAAACTTGTGGATTTTGGTTAGCTGGTTGAGGAGGCTTCACATTTTGGAGCTTGGAAAATTTATAAGGGTACAAAGATTCAGAATGACAGGAAAAGGCCAGAGCAACCTGTGACAAAGGGGAACAGAGCCACTTATTCCACAATGAGTCAGCGAGGGGATACTAGGCTGGAATACTCATTGTGCTTGAAATGCCCATTGACAAAAGTATGTTTCAGTCTCAAGACAAATGCTCTGACTTATAAAGCACCAAATATTACTTTTCTGAGAGCCATAGCTCTTTACTTTTGCTTGCATTAAAGAAAACATTATATGCAACTATAACATTTGGTACCACTCATACAAAAGAAAACAATCTGTAACTTTTTTCAATTTTTAATATGTCTTCATTTTGGTGAATAAGATAGTGAATGTGAATAAACATTGATATAGAATGTTAAAATCAAGAAGTATGTAATGCTTTATAATTCTGAGCTTTGTAGCTGAGATATTTGCTTGGATTTTTTCATAATTATTATTAATAAATGTGTAACAGCTCATTTATTTGACATACATAGTACATAAATTTATAACATTTATGATCATGCAATACGTGAACTATGAAATTCCAGATGTTCAAACTCGTTTTAGAAAAGGCAGAGGAACCAGAGATCAAATTGCCAACATCCGCTGGATCATCGAATAACCAAGAGAGTTCCAGAAAAACATCTATTTCTGCTTTATTGACTATGCCAAAGCCTTTGACTGTGTGGATCACAATAAACTGGAAAATTCTGAAAGAGATGGGAATACCAGATCACCTGACCTGTCTCTTGAGAAACCTGTATGCAGGTCAGGAAGCAACAGAACTGGACATGGAACAACAGACTGGTTCCAAATAGGAAAAGGAGTATGTCAAGGCTGTATATTGTCACCCTGCTCATTTAACTTATATACAAAGTACATCATGAGGAATGTTGGGCTGGAAGAAGCACAAGCTGGAATCAAGATTGCCAGGAGAAATATCAATAACCTCAGATATGCAGACGACACCACCCTTATGGCAGAAAATGAAGAAGAACTAAAGAGCTTCTTGATGAAAATGAAAGAGGGGAGTGAAAAAATTGGCTTAAAGCTCAACATTCAGAAAACTAAGATCATGGCATCCGGTCCCATTACTGCACGGCAAATAGATGGGGAAACAGTGGCTAACTTTATTTGGGGGGTTCCAATATCACTGTAGATGGTGACTGAAGCCATGAAATCAAAAGACACTTACTCCTTGGAAGGAAATTTATGACCAACCTAGATAGCACATTAAAAAGCAGAGACATTACTTTGTCAACAAAGATCCATCCAGTCAAGGCTATGGTTTTTCCAGTATTCATGTATGGATGTGAGAATTGGACGGTGAAGAAAGCTGAGCACTGAAGAATTAATGCTTTTGAAATGTTGGAGAAGACTCTTGAGAGTCCCTTGGACTGCAAGGAGATCCAACCAGTCCATCCTAAAGGAGATCAGTCCTGGTGTTCATTGGAAGGACTGATGTTGAAGCTGAAACTCCAATACTTTGGCCACCTCATGCGAAGAGTTGACTCATTTGAAAAGACCCTGATGTTGGGAAAGATTGAGGGCAGGAGGAGAAGGGGACGACAGAGGATGAGATGGCTGGATGGCATCACTGACTCAATGGACATGGGTTTGGGTTTACTCTGGGAGTTGGTGATGGACAGGGAGACCTGGTGTGCTGTGGTTCATGGGATCTCAGAGTCAGACACAACTGAGCGACTGAACTGAACTGAACTGTGGGTACTAAAAAGTAATATTCTGTAACTGTCTCCAGTTTTACTATCCTGAATAAGAATTAATACATTTTCCTTCGCTGCAGAATTTTATCTCGAGATAAAATTCTGGGACTGAAATTACTGAGGTAAAATGCATAAACCAACCTTAAATTCTTTCTTGCAGATTGTACACAGCACAGGTTCAAAGGGTATCATCCATAAAGCTTCCATCCTGCCCTAGGCTGTACATTGTGAATGGCACCCCCTGTGGGTGTGCAGCATCCTTTGTAGCCGTCCTCTAACGCATCTCAAAATACTAGCCTATTGTTGGGTCACTTTCTCAAGGATTAGCTCTAAACAATCTCAAGGAAAAAATGGACAATGCCACTCTCTGCATAACTTGCTGCTAAAGGAGTTAGTCAGGAATATAAGAACAGAATATTTCACAACAATGGAAGTAAAATTGCTGCAGTCTTCTATATAAATCATGAGTAGTTGACAATATAGCTTTTAAAATTTTAGAAAATAATAATCATCATTAAAAATAAAAAGAACTATATGAATTTGGTTAGAATTTTCAAATTATAAAAGGATAAACATTTCAAGAAAAATTGAAACAAGAAATAAAGATAAAAGAAGGTACAAATTTTGATAAATTTACAAAAACTTTGGAAATGCTGAATAAATATTATGATGACTTTGAAAACCCTATTAAAATAAATGAATTTTTGGTATATATGCCAATGAAAAAGTAGAGAAAATAATAATAATGAATAAAACATTTAAAATGAGAAAGGGTAAGCAACTTAATACAAAAATCAATCTCAAAATATTAGATTAATATATAATAAATTAACATATATTAAATTTGAAAAACAATAAATGCTATATTCTATCAAAAAACCATAAATACCGATATGCATGAATGAAATAAAAGGCCTGGGCAGAATATGACCAAAAAAACAAAACTGACAAAAATATTACAAGATATCAATTCAGAAAAAAATCAGAATCTCAGTTTTAAATTTTTTCAGACTTTCATGGATAAATTAATGAGAAACATACAATTACCCAAGACTGAATTATGAAGACATAGACAACCATAGTATAGAAATGATTAGTAAGGAGATTGAAAATTTCCCCCAAAATAAAAGCCAAGGACCAGATGGTTTCACTGGCAAACTCTACAAAACATTGAAAGATTTGATCTCTATTCTTAAACTTTTCCAAAAATTGCCAAGAAGGAAAACCTTCCAAACACACAAAATCAGTATTGCCCTGATACCAAAGTCAGCTCTCAATACCACAGAAAGAAAACTACAGGTCAATATTCTTGATGAACGTAGCTGCAAAAATCCTCGGCAGAATATTAGCAAGCCTAACCCAACAAGACATTAAAAGGATCATCTACCATGATCAAGTGGGATTCACTTCAGGGTTGCAAGGATGGTTCATCATCCCAGAGATAAATCCACGCATCTATGGACACCTTATCTTTGACAAAGGAGGCAAGAATATACAATGGAGAAAAGACAACCTCTTTAACAAGTGGTGCTGGGAAAACTGGACAGCCACTTGTAAAAGAATGAAACTAGAACACTTTCTAACACCATTCACAAAGATAAACTCAAAATGGATCAAAGATCTAAGCATAAGACCAGAAACTATAAAACTCCTAGAGGATAACATAGGCAAAACACTCTCTGACATAAACCAAAGCAGGATCCTACATGACCCACCTCCCAGAATATTGGAAATAAAAGCACGAATAAACAAATGGGACCTAATTAAAATTAAAAACTTCTGCACAACAAAGGAAACTATAAGCAAGGTGAAAAGACAGCCTTCAGAATGGGAGAAAATAATAGCCAATGAAGCAACGGACAAACAATTAATCTCAAAAATATACAAACAACTCCTGCAGCTCCATTCTAGAAAAACAAACGACCCAATCAAAAAGTGGGCCAAAGAACTTAACAGACATTTCTCCAAAGAAGACATAAAAATGGCTAACAAACACATGAAAAGATGCTCAACATCACTCATTATCAGAGAAATGCAAATCAAAACCACAATGAGGTACCACTTTACACCAGTCAGACTGGCTGCAATCCAAAAATCTACAAGCAATAAATGCTGGAGAGGATGTGGAGAAAAGGGAACCCTCTTACATTGCTGGTGGGAATGCAAACTAGTACAGCCACTATGGAGAACAGTGTGGAGGTTCCTTAAAAAACTGCAAATAGACCTGCCATTTGACCCAGCAATCCCACTGCTGGGCATATACACCGAGGAAACCAGAATTGAAAGAGACAGTGTACCCCAATGTTCATCGCTGCATTGTTTACAGTAGCCAGGACATGGAAGCAACCTAGATGCCCATCAACTGACGAATGGATAAGAAAGCTGTGGTACATATACACAATGGAATATTACTCAGCATTAAAAAAAAATCATTTGAATCAGTTCTACTCAGGTGGACGGAACTGGAGCCCATTATCCAGAGTGAAGTAAGCCAGAAGGAAAAACAACAATACAGTATACTAACGCATATATATGGAATTTAGAAAGATGGTAACGAGAACCCAACATGCAAGACAGCAAAAGGAACGCAGACGTATAGAACAGACTCGTGGACTCTGTGGATGAGGGCAAGGGTGGGATGATATGGGAGAATGGCATTGAAACATGTTAATTATCATATGTGTAATCAATCGCCAGCCCAGGATTGATGCTCGGGGCTGGTGCCTCGAGATTTCCCCAGGGGGAGGGAGGAGGGAGGGAGGAGGGAGGGGGGTTCTGGAGGGGGAACATATGTAAACCCATGGCGATATCATGTCATTGTATGGCAAAACTAATAAAAAAAATTTTAAAAAATCAATCAACATGATACAACAAAATGGAAGATAAAAATCATGATTACCTCTATAAATGCAGAAATGGCATTTGACAAAATTTAATATCCAGTTATGATAAACAAACTTCCAACAGAGTGGATATAGAGGAAATGTACCGGGACATAATAAAAGTCACATATGACAAACCCATAGCTAACACTACTCAGTGGTGAAAAGCTGAGTTTTTCCTCTTAGATCAGCAATAAGATAAGGATGACCACCCTCACCACTTTCACTCAACATAGTATTAGAAGTTCTAGCCACAGCAATTAGGCAATAAAAAGACATAAAAGGCATCCAAGATGGGAAGGAAGAGGTAAAACTGTCACTATGTATTAAGAATTCTGAAGACTACACAGACATGCAAGCACATGAGCACACACACACATATACACACAAGCCTCTTAGAGCTAAAAATAGAATTCAGTAAAGTTGCAGGATACAAAATCAATCTGTGGCATTTCTACACACTGATAATAAACTATCAGAAAGATAACTTAAGAAAACAATCTGTTTACAACCAGATCAAAAAGAATAAAATGCCTAGGAATAAATTTAACCAAGGAGGTGAAAGACAAGTATGCTGAGCCCTGTAAGACGCTGATGAAACAAGCTGAAGATGACTCAGAAAATGGAAAGATATTCCATGCTCATAGTTTGAAAGAATTAATATTAAAATGTGTTACTACCAAAAACAATTTATGGGTTCAGTGTAATCCCTATCAAAATTCCTAAGGGATATTTCATAGAACTAGACCAAATAATTCTAAAATTTGTTTGGAATTACAAAAGGTCCTTAAGAGTCAAAACAATCTTGAATGAAAGGAGTGAAACTGGCCGTTTCTTGCTTTCAAATTTCAAACCTAACTACAAAATTATAGCAGTACAAAAAATAGAATCAGATTTTCAAAGTGTTTTTATAAGGCAAATTTCACTGTGATCCCCAAACTTAGAGAAAATAACATCAAAATTTTAAATGTGTAAAACCTGCAAATTGCCTATTTTATAAGATTACTTGATTAAGATAGGAATCAAAATTGTGTATACAGTGTGATTTTAGTCATGTAAGAAAAACAAAACAATACATTCTGACAAATGAAACTGGAAAGAAAAAAATTAAAATATTGAGAGTGATTCACTGTGGGTGTGAATGAATGATTTCTTTCTTTTTATACTTCACTGAAAGTGAAAGTGGCTCTGTCGTGTCCAACTCTGTGACCCCATGGAGTTCTCCAGGCCAGAATACTGCAGTGAGTAGCCTTTCCCTTCTCCAGGGGATCTTCCTGACCCAGGGATCAAACCCAGGTCTCCAGCATTGCACATGGATTCTTTACCAGCTGAGCCACAGGGGAAGCCCTTTTATACTTCAAAGTTTTCCTAATTCCCACTATAAATTCATGGAAGGGTGGGTACTGTTAATGGGATGAACTATGTTCTCCCAAATTGAAATACTAAAGATTTAACCCCATAATATCTTCCTGAGAATGTCACTTCATTGGGAGATAGAGTCTTTAAAAAGATGATCAAGTAAAAATGAGGTTCTTAGGGTGGGCCCTGATCCAATATGATGTCCTTATAAGAAGAGGGGATCAGGACACACACACAGACAGAGGAAAGACCGTGTGAAGACGGAGGGAAGTGATCTTCGTGTGCAAGCCAGGAGAGAGGCCTGGAACAGGGTCTTCCCTTATGGCCCAGAAGAGAACCAACCCTACTGACACCTTGATCATAGATTTCTAACCTCCAAAACTGTGAGAAAATTAATTTCTGTTGTTTAAGCCACCTGATCTGTGGTATTGTTTTAGCCCTAGCAAACTCAAACAGAGGCTTGCTTTTTTTGGTTGTTGTTATTTTATTTTCTTTACATTATTGTGTTGGTTTTGCCATACATTGACATGAATCTGCTGCTTTTTTCCTTCCTTCCTTCCATCCTTGCTCTCTCTCTCTCTCTCTCTAGCCCTCTCTTCCTCCTTCCCTTCCCTCCTCTCTCCTTCTTAGCTCACCTTCCTTCCTTCCTCTTTGTACAAATATCTCATTGGAGGATATTTAGAAAAAATTTAAAGCATGCATTACTTCTGTGAATGGGACTTCATAACACTGTATATTTATGTAGGTAGGCTTTCATGATCAGTAATGTCTGACTCTGAGCCGCATGGACTGTAGCCTACCAGGCACCTCGGTCCATGGATATTTCCAGGCAAGAATGATGTTGTTTGTTATTAACTTGGTTGATTGGTTGGGGAGAGTGATTGGAATTCCTGGGAGCTGTATTCGTAACGTTATAATTAGGATTTGGAAACAGCAACTCAGGCTGGGGGAAACCACTGGGCTAGCTATAGACGATTCAGTTTAGGTGGCTTTGAACTTTGTTCATTGGGCAATAATGGTGGAGAGAATAAGACCAGAGTGTCTTTGTGCCAATAATAGTAATGTTAGGAATAAAACAAGGAAAAGATGTCACTTCCACAAATCAGCTCCTATGATCAAATAGGATCACTCAGTGATGTCAGATTTTTATAGCTGTTCTTTTACAGCTCTAAAAATACCTTTAGTCTTTTTACTCCTGAAGGAAAAATAATGTTGTTATTGCCAGTCTGAAACTCTAGCTCACAAGACACTTTTATCCCCACTGAATCAATTGCCTTTATAATTCAACCATCAGCAACACAATGATTTTATCAAATACTACAGTAGAAATAAAATTTGATTATTCATAGAAAGAAAATCCTATAAGAATCAGGTAGGCTATTTATAACCTGCAGCATTTCTAAATCTATCAGAGGAGCAGGGGTGGAGTGACTTTCACACCAAATGCATAGGTATAAGCTTCATTTCACAAGTAACATATACTCTTCCATTGTCTCTCCAAGTGTGACTTTTATTTTTCATAAGGGCCTATTTTCAGGGATAAACTCCTCTACAATCAAGAAAGCACCAGTGTGAGCAGGTGGCAAGTGGCTGCTGACCCCAATCCTCACTGGGTAGAGAGAGTGGCTGCACCTGCAGGGGGCTGGAGGCAAGCTCTTCATCCAAGGGACTCGACTGACAACCCACAGGAGTGGGCTGTGCAGAAAACCCATCAACTGCTAAAGAGGGGAATATATTCTGGATGGCTGTGACAATTTTCCAAGTTTTTAAATGTTGGCTCAAAAAATGTTTAAAACACCCTGTTGACCAAGTTAATCACTTCTATGAGCAGGATAAAGCTGCTGCTAGTGAAATAAAATGAAACTTGCTCTGTTAGAAGAATAGACTCCTGGCTCCAACGATTTCTACTCTGTGGCTTGGGGCATGACTGGTGCTTGACTCTGTTTCAACATGTAAAATTCATCAGCTATTTTCAGAGCAAACAAAGCTTCCACAGGAGTGTCTGGTACTTACCAGGTTTTCAATGAATGTTTGGTGATTGCAAATACGCCTAAGAAAATCTACTATCAGAATATGACTTATCAATCAGAGAACACAGAAATATCAATAGCCAACATTTAATATCCATTCCAAACAAAGAATTTAGAAATGAGACTCTGTCATAATAAAGTTACTATTTATAACCCACATACATATTGAAATCGGCATGGATCAAGAAAAATATCACCTTAAATTCAGTTTTTTAAAAATTTCCCACATATATTATTGTTTCCTGGGCTTCCCAGGTGGCGCTTCTTGTAAAGAACTTGCCTGCCAATGCAGGAGATGAGAGAGATACAGTTTTGATCCCTGGGCATGGAAGATCCCCTGGAGGAGGGCACAGCCATCTACTCCAGTGTTCTTTTTTTTTTTTTAATTTTCTTTACTTTATCGTGTTGGTTTAGCCATACATTGACATGAATCTGCCATGGGTATACATATGCTCCCCCTCCCCACTCCAGTGTTCTTAACTAGAGAATTCCATGGACAGAAGAGCCTGGCAGGCTACAGTCCATAGGGTTGCAAAGAGTCAGACACAACTGAAGCGACTTAATACACACACACACACACACACACACACACACACACACACACACACATCTTATTGTTTACTTGTGACAAAATACACATAACATAAAATTTATTACCTAAAAAAGTGTCCAGTTCAGTGGCATTAAATACATTCAATTGCTGTACAACCATCACCACCATTTATTTCCAGAACTTTTTCATCTTGCAAAACTGAAACTCTGTATCCAGTAAACAGTAATGATAATAGTTAAACCATAAATCCCCATTTGAAAATGGCAAAGGTGTCATTCCTTGTGGGTAGCATAATTATATGCATAAAAATATAATAATATTCTAAAATTATAAACATGCATTTATTAAGATGGGCAGACACAAAAGCAATGCTCAGAAATTGACACATGATGATGACTATATGAAAGCCAACTAGAAAATGATGACAAATTAGCTATCACAAATTCAATGCAGTAAAATACTTAGAAGAAAACTTGAAGAAAACTGATATGTGCATTAAAAATATGACCAAGTCTTCTTGGGAGAAATTTAATCATTTCTAAAAGTGAAGAGTCAAGCTTTTTAAATAAACAGCATGTTAATCCATATGTTTAAAACAATTCCAATAAAATTCCAACCAAGTTTATTTAAAATTGGTGAGCTATATTTTCAAATGATGGCTCAAAATAAGATTATTGTAATATTATGAACTGGAAAGAAGGTGTATAGGCCCTGCATGCCTGTGTGCCAAGTGCTTTCAGTCGTTTCCAACGCTTTGCGACCCTATGGACTGTAGCCCACCAGGCTCCTCTGTCCATGGGATTCTCCAGGCAGGAACACTGGAGTGGGTTGCTATTTCCTACTGCAAGAGGTGTTCCCAACCCAGGAACTGAACCCGCAACTTGTAGGTATCCGGCATCGGCAGGTGGGTTCTTTACCACTAGTGCCACCTGGGAAGCCCATATAGCCCCTAGCTTACTGATAACAGAATATGTCATAAAACCTATTCAGCAGTGTGACGCTGGCACCAAAATTGAAATATAAATCTTCAGAAATTGATCAATACATGAAACAATACATATGTACTTGATGTGTTCAAATCAAATAAGCGAGAAAGAATTATCAATCATGATGAAATAGCAAGTTGAAGGAGGGAAGAGTAAGTTTATAGGTTTATACAGCCTGTAATACAACAAAATAAATTCTGGCTCTATTAAAGGGCTAAATAGATTCAAAATTTTAGTTTTAAAAACATTTGTTTCTTTAGGTAGAAATACTCCTAAGTATTTTATTCTTTTTGTTTTGATGCTGAATGGAATTGTTTCCTTAATTTCTCTTTCTGTTTTCTCATTGTTAGTGTATAGGAACGCCAGGGATTTCTGTGTGTTGATTTTGTATCCTGAAACTTTACTGTATTCACTGATTAGCTCTAGTAATTTTTCTGGTAGAGTCTTTAGGGTTATGGGACCTAATTAAAATTAAAAGCTTCTGCACAACAAAGGAAACTATAAGCAAGGTGAAAAGACAGCCTTCAGAATGGGAGAAAATAATAGCCAATGAAGCAACAGACAAACAATTAATCCCAAAAATATACAAACAACTCCTGCAGCTCCATTCCAGAAAAATAAATGACCCAATCAAAAAGCAGGCCAAAGAACTCAACAGACATTTCTCCAAAGAAGACATAAAAATGGCTAACAAACACATGAAAAGATGCTCAACATCACTCATTATCAGAGAAATGCAAATCAAAACCACAATGAGGTACCACTTTACACCGGTCAGAATGGCTGCTATCCAAAAGTCTACAAGCAATAAATGCTGGAGAGGATGTGGAGAACAGGGAACCCTCTTACACTGTTGGTGGGAATGCAAACTAGTACAGCCACTATGGAGAACAGTGTGGCGATTCCTTAAAAAACTGCAAATAGACCTGCCATTTGACCCAGCAATCCCACTGCTGGGCATATACACCAAGGAAACCGGAATTGAAAGAGCCACCTGTACCCCAATGTTCATCGCTGCTTTGTTTACAATAGCCAGGACATGGAAGCAACCTAGATGCCCATCAACTGACGAATGGATAAGAAAGCTGTGGTACATATACACAATGGAATATTACTCAGCATTAAAAAAAAAATTCATTTGAATCAGTTCTACTCAGGTGGACGGAACTGGAGCCCATTATCCAGAGTGAAGTAAGCCAGAAGGAAAAACAACAATACAGTATACTAACGCATATATATGGAATTTAGAAAGATGGTAACGAGAACCCAACATGCAAGACAGCAAAAGGAATGCAGATGTATAGAACAGACTCGTGGACTCTGTGGATGAGGGCAGGGGTGGGATGATGTGGGAGAATGGCATTGAAACATGTTAATTATCATATGTGAAATCAATCGCCAGCCCAGGATTGTTGCTCAGGGCTGGTGCATCGAGATTTCCCGGGGGGAGGGAGTCAGGAGGGAGGAGGGAGGGCGGTTCTGGAGGGGGAACATATGTACACCCATGGTGATATCATGTCATTGTATGGCAAAACCAATAAAAAAAATAAAAAATAAAAAAACATTTGTTGCTGTTTTTCAGTCACAAAGTTATGTCTGACTCTTTGTGACCCCATGGACTATTGCCCACTAGGTTCCTCTGTCCAGGCAATAATACTGGAGTGGGTTGTCATTTCCTTCTCCAGGGTATCTTCCCAGATCATGGAACGAACCCATGTCTTCTGAATTGGCAGGCAGATTCTTAACCACTGAGCCACCAGGGAACATACAATACTACAAAATGTTAAGTAGGTAACTGGGGAAAAGATCAAGACTCTGTTAACATGAATCTGAAAAAAGTCACTAAACATAATTATGACTATTTCAAATAGGTAAAATATTAAAATGCATTAATCTGATAACATAAAGTAAAATTTAAATTCAAATGTGCACAATATGCAAAATTTTGCACTAATTTTGTTAAAACAAGAGATCAATATTTGTAATACATTAAAGATCCCATTCATTACTTTTTTTGTACTTTTGATTTACTAAAATCTAAATTTCTGGATCTTGCCTTGTACTTATTTCTAATCAAACATAATGGGTCCCTACTATAAAATCCAGCAAAGCAATCATAAACAAAATATTTTCTTTTTTGCATTTTGGCTGAAAGGGCAGGTTAATTTTCTCTCTTTTTTTTTAAATTTACTTATTTTAATTGGAGGGTAATTACATCCATTCAATTTTATAAGAGAGACAGGAAGATTTCATAAATGAATAGACCCAGATTAAAGCAAGTAACATTTATTAAGTGCTTTAATGGAACCAATCATTCATTTATATTACATCATGTAATCCTCACCACAGTTCTAAGATTCTTGAGATATTAATATTTCCATTTTATAGACTTTAACCCATCTGGTCCCAGAGACATAGGAAACAGGGTCTAGGACTTTTGTTTTAACTACTACTCTTGTTTTCTCTTCTAGATGTTCCAAAACATTAAAATAAACAGCATAAGTGATCAAAACCTTGTACGACTCATTGATTTAATGTCATTGAACATCTATTTTATACCATACTCTGTGCCAGGCAACTTGAATTCAAGGTGGATCAAGATACTCTCAGGTGTCCAGTGGGGGAAACTGGCAAATAAAATAACCATTAAATATGATTCTATGTATATTCCACTGTGCAAATTTAAACAACATTGGGAGTTCCCTGGCAGTTCAGTGGTTAAGACGTCACACTTTCAATGCAGGAGGTGTGCATTTGAACCCTGGTGAGGGGACTAAGGTCCCACATGCCACGTGGCATGACCAAATAAATAAATAAAGTTTTTAAGTAAAAAAAAAAATTAAACAAAAACAAATCAAATAAAACAACATTGAAGGCACCATTTTGATGGCTAAGCCAAAATCTGAAATAATAATAGTTGGAAAAGAATTGAAATAAATTTTAATAAACCAACATATACTAAGCATTTTAGAATATATATCCCCTTTGATTCAACAACCTCTCTTATTCTTGGAAGTTCATCCTGAAGAAATATCAAAAGGAAACAAGAGTATCTTTCACTAATTAACTTTTCAAATATGTATTTGTGCCTATTGCCGACAGGATTCTCTGCTAGAATCTGAGGAAATGAAGAAAAACAAGAAGTTTATTCCACAAAAGTCTACTTTTCAGTCCTCATTGCAATAGGGAAAAATGGCAACAACCTTAAAGTCCAATGACAGAGGATTATTTTATATATTATAATACAATTTACTTGCATATATACAGCAAAATATGAAAATTGTACTCCAAAATTACATAGGAATAAATGTCACTTTCAAGACACAATGCTAATCTTACAATATTAAATTTTGCATACAATTCTGTTGCTGTAAAAATATTTATTCATAAAAGCAAAAGCTAGAAAAGTATATGCAAAAAAGAAAAGTTACATTCGGGTTTGGGGATTATGGATGATTTTTATTTAACTACTATTACTATTACTGATATATAGCTTTTCCCAGGAAAAACAGAAAAAGGACGAAAGATTGATCCTGGAAGAGATTAATAATTGATTACAAAGGGACTTGCAAACATGAAGTTCGTGTAACAGTTCCCTCACAGAATAACAAAGCAGAACTTTCAAGATATGAAGGGTTTGATATTCCTGTCTTATACAGACAGACAGTAAAGAGAGATGTTAGAAGATAGGATAAATGTATTAAAATCTCATTCCATGTAAAACCATAATTACTCTGAAATTACTGGCTTCCAAAGTCCCACTAACAATACAGTACTTGCTAAGTGTTGTCAAATATAATTTTATTCAGGACTCCCAGGGTCAAGTATTCAGCACAAAAATGTATTTTAATACACTTGTAAAATGATAAAACACTTTGATATTTCTTGGTCCCTTTGAGTCTTCCTTCTGCCTCCACTTACCCAGCCCAATTTTGTGTTCTTAAATGAACTGACTGGCCACTTAGACAGCAGGAACCTGGTCCCTCTGACTTTTTCTTGAATAACCTACCCCTCCGTCACCTTTCTGGTTCATAGAAGCTTGATAGTTTTGAGTCTGATCTGCCACAAAAAAGCAGTGGCAAAAATAAGAAAAAGTTCCCCACTGCAAGGTCTCACATGGACCTCCTTCATTACACGAAATGAACATTTCTTGTGAGCAGAGGAAATAAAAATGGCTAAGCAAGAACACAATTCTTAAGGGACAAGTTTCTTCCCCAACCTAAGTCACGAGGAATGAGTTCAACACAGGAACACTGAAAGCCACCGTGAGGTTCTGGGTGCTGCACAGCGGCTTTCCCAGATGTCACAGTCAGCTGCGGGCTTAGGTGTAGGTGTCATGACATTCTGAACTTTGCATCTGTAAACAGGACAACAGTCTGGAGCCTGACCAGGGGCTGTGGTCCTTATGAAAGTACTGACAAAATTAACCCATCACAGCCATTGTAAGGTGCTAGCTCCTGTGTGGGTTCAGTTTCTGCTCTGCACCGTTCTTGCAGTTGGAAGGATGCTTGGTTCCATAATTTCAAACTATATCTGTTTCTTCCCCAAATCTATCTACATTGGCCCATCTACTCTTATAGAAATTAGGAACAGACTTGATTGTCTCCCTCTTCGATTAACACTGTCATTTGCCATAGATACCTCATTTCTGCGTCAGATGAGGAGTTGTGGACCCTTCATAGTGATGCTCGCAGAGCAACACTTCTTGGTTTCAACACTGCACTGTCCACTGCCTCTGCCCTCACACTCCCTCTGTTGGAAACTATGATTGATATTGCTCTGTTGCCATCATTTCTTGGTTCTCTTGAGCTAAAATGGGCTACTGTCTCCCCTAGTATATTGGCCTTTCATGGTAGAATCCACATGGCCAATAAGGCGGCCTTCAGGAGGTTTTAGTGAGATTTCATTTTATGTTTTCCACTATAATTTACACTCTCTTCTCTAGTTAACTTACCAAAGATCCATGCTAGAGAAGACTTGAAATCAGCCTGGACAGCTAATCGAGGCTACATGATCTCAGATCTCACCATGAATCTCGTGATACAGGCAGCACTGGATC
This sequence comes from Antilocapra americana, assembly GCA_007570785.1. Lineage (NCBI taxonomy): Eukaryota > Metazoa > Chordata > Mammalia > Artiodactyla > Antilocapridae > Antilocapra > Antilocapra americana. The sequence goes on along the minus strand of ML663013.1, from coordinate 4,443,963 downwards.
TCAGTTTCTGATTGCTAATCTTGTGCTCATACCCGCTGCAAAAACAAACAAAAACAATCCCCAAGATATGTGAGAAAAGATATTTTTAACAAAATACCTGACGATTTCTTCCTCAGGTGCTTGGTTATTCCAGTGAATCCAAGAATATTAAAGTCTCCAAATTGCCATGCTAAACTCAATGGGTGGGTATCCATAATTTTTGCATTCAAAACAGAAGTGACATACACATAAGGCAAGGGAGATTGGAATAGGGAAAAGGCTCATGATGCTATGCATGGGGGTTATAGTACTTATTCATTTCCATGATATAAATTCTCCTTCCATGGCCAGTTTCAAGCTACTACCACAGCGAAGTCGGCTAGCTTACCAAATTTTTGAAAATTTTTTCCTGAAGTCACTTTTGAGAAAACTCCAGCATAACACTGGCTCTGCCTGCCCTCCTTTTCTTGAATTACCATGTGAAGATATTCACCTGCAATGCAAGAGACCCAGTTCAATTCCTGGGTCAGGAAGATCCTGGTAAAGAATCCACCTGCAATGTTAGAGACCTGAGTTCGATCCCTGGATTGGGAAGATCTTCTGGGGAAGAGAAAGATTACCCACTCCAGGATTCTGGTTTGGAGAATTCCATGGACTTGTATAGTCCATGGAGTCACAAAGAGCTGGACACAACTGAGTGACTTTCACGTCACTTTACCTGAAGATATAGCTTTGGCGATCATGTACTCGCATAATACTGTTGTTTTGTTGTTCTACTTGTTTTTGTTTGCTCACAATAATTTTTCACAGTCCCACTGCTATGTAAAATATAAGTAAATTACTTCTTGGCTGAGATATGGGTATAAATTCTACCATATGAAAGAAGAGAAATTCTTGTGGCTCTACCCTTTCAAGTATTTCTCCTCCAATATTGTCTGGCATATGGCCTGATGGAAGGGAACAGCTCATAAACATAGACTGGGAAATATGGTAATATTTTGATTTATAAATGTTTGTGGAAGCTCTCTCTGTCAGGCCTGAACCCATAACATGTTCTATGATTCTTCCACTCAAGAAGCTGCATTCCTTTAAGATATAGAAAAACCTCCAATTCCATGACAACTAAAGTAACAGATGAAGAGGAGAGAGGGGAGCTCTGGTGACCACAGCAATGAGGACAAAAGCAACAGAGTAGTACTCCGTGTTGTGAGCATTTAGTTTATGAAGCACTTGAGCGTACAAGCTCACAGTTCTGGGCATTGCGTTTTAAGAGGCATTGGTAAATGGAAGGGCATTCAGAGGGCATCAGCAACCATAAAAGGTGGTCGCACTTCTGACTTGTTTGCAATGGGCCGTGCACTCCACTGACAGTACTGCGTGTTCAGTTTTGTTTAATCTTCCAATTTCTAGGCTCTCACAGATGAGGAAAATTGCAAATGGAATTGTGATTTGTAACTTTCCTCTGATGTATATTTGATAAATGGTAAAGTGGAAACTTATAACTAGGCAGTCTGATTCCAGAAGTTGTGCTCTTAAGCACAAGTTCTTAGCAGCAAATCCCCACCCCTGCTAGATTGAGGAATTATGTCTATAGGCGCACCAGAAGGAAGCACTGAGAATACAGGGTAGAAGATGCAAAAGAGCTGACTTGGAGGCAGTAATAAGTTCGTCCTTCTCTGAGCAGGGCCCACAGCCTTGGAACATCCAGACAAGGCTGAAGCTCCAGTGACTCAAGCGGTAAAGAATTCATCTGCAGTGCAGGAGACGCAAGAGAGGCGGGTTCGATCCCTCGGTCAGGAAGACCCCTAGAGGATGAAATGGCAACCTGCTCTAATATTCTTGCCAGAAAATTCCCATGGACAGAGGAGCCTGGAGGGCTACAGTTCACAGAGGGGTCGCTCAGAGGCAGACACGACTGAGTGGACACACACATGTATTGGTGAAGAAATCTCAGGTTAGACAAACACTGGATAACAGATACGAAATACTTGCAGACAGACTGTGTATTAAGGAGCGTACTTTGGATTTAATAACTTCTCTGTGCTATTCAACGCAATCATCATCATCCACATGGGACTATTTAAATGACAATTAAAGCCACAAATTCAATTCCTTAGTCACTCTAGCCACACTTCATGTACTCAGTTGCCACAAGGCCATGTTGGATGGTGCAGATATATAGACTATTTCCAGCATCACCAAAAGTTCTACTGGACAGTGTTATTCTAAATTATAAAAGCTGCCATTTAAAATTCTCTCTCCCTTTGAGAAAAGCATGTTTGGTGACTATCTTGATTTCATAGATGAATAAAGTAAAGATGAGCACTTTGTTTTCTCGTCTAAGTGTTAACATTCCATCTTCCTCTAATACCTTTCTACTCCTGCATCCTCTGGGGTTGTGGGCTCCACTCTCAGGCTCCCGTCATCATTTCCATGCTTCCTCTTTGTGGCCGCAGGAGAACTTGGCATTGGACTGTTTGGTGCACAGATAATTATCAGCTATTTCTGCCTCCTCTTTAATTTTCTCGCAGAGCATTTCCTGAAAAGATCTTTGAAAGCAACTGAGCCACAACACTCTGTGGGCAAGAAGAGGAATTACAGTGGTGGGGAGGAAGATGAACTATGAGGTCAGCTTGACTACAGTGTTGGTTGCTACCTCAATCAAAACTTTGGACAAAAAAGCATTTTTCTGGGACTCGTTTTTCAGATCATCTAGCACAGTGCCACCTGTTGACTGCCAAGGATATAGCAAAGGAAGTCCTGAGAGAGGAACCGAGGTCAGCCCGGTGATGGCATGGGCAAGTGGTCTGCTAGGGTAGGCTGTAGCCTTGCAGAACTTCCTCGCTTTAGCACAGTGGAAATTCATTCACCTCAAAAGTTAAGTAACTGATTTAAGAAAGAAGACTTTCAAGACCTGATATTCTGGTTACTCAATAAATTCATGCTGAACCATTACTAACTAACTGGTAGACTTTCTGTGGGCTCTGTTTATTTAAATGTTTGTTTACAGCCTCTTAACAAGATATATCAGTATTCTTCAGTATTCTTGCCTTGAGAACCCCACGAACAGTATGAAAAGGCAAAAAGTTAGGACACTAAAAGACGAACTCCTCAGGTCGGTAGGTGCCCAATATCCTATTGGAAATCAGTGGAGAAATAACTCCAGAAAGAATGAAGGGATGGAGCTAAAGCAAAAACGATGCCCAGTTATGGATGTGACTGGTGATAGAAGCAAGGTCCGATGTTGTAAAGAGCAATATTGCATAGGAACCTGGAATGTTAGGTCCATGAATCAAGGCAAACTGGAAGTGGTCAAACATGAGATGGCAAGAGTGAAGGTCGACATTCTAGGAATCAGCGAACTGAGATGGACTGAAATGGGTGAATTTAACTCAGATGACCATTATATCTACGACTGTGGGCAGGAATCCCTTAGAAGAAATGGAGTAGCCATCATAGTCAACAAAAGAGTCCGAAATGCAGTACTTGGATGCAATCTCAAAAATGACAGAATGATCTCTGTTCATCTCCAAGGAGAACCATTCAATATCACAGTAATCCAAGCCTATGCCCCAACCAGTAAAGCTGAAGAAGCTGAAGTTGAATGGTTCTATGAAGACCTACAAGACCTTTTAGAACTAACACCTGAAAAAGATGTCCTTTTCATTATAGGGGACTGGAATGCAAAAGTAGGAAGTCAGGAAACACCTGGAGTATCAGGCATATTTGGCCTTAAGAGTACAGAATGAAGCAGGGCTAATAGAATTTTGCCAAGAGAACGCACCGGTGATAGCAAATACCCTCTTCCAACAACACAAGAGAAGACTCTACACATGGACATCAGCAGATGGTCAACACTGAAATCAGACTGATTATATTCTTTACAGCCAAAGATGGAGAAACTCTGTGCAGTCAGCAAAACCAAGACCCCCGAGCTGACTGTGGCTCAGATCATGAACTCCTATTGCTAAATTCAGACTTAAGTTGAAGAAAGTGGAGAAAACCACTAGACCATTCAGGTATGACCTAAATTAAATCCCTTACCATTATACAGTGGAAGTGAGAAATAGATTTAAGGGACTAGATCTGATAGAAAGAGTGCCTGAAGAACAATGGATGGAGGTTTGCGACATTGTACAAGAGTCAGTGATTAAGGTCATCCCCAAATAAAAGAAATGAAAAAAGGCAAAATGACTGTCTGAGGAGGCCTTACAAATAGCGGAGAAAAGAAGAGAAGCTAAAGGCAAAGGAGAAAAAGAAAGACATACCCATTTGAATGCAGAGTTCCAAAGAACAGCAAGAAGAGATAAGAAACCCTTTCCCAGTGGTCAATGCAAAGAAATAGAGGAAAATATTAGAATGAGGAAGATTAGAGATCTCTTCAAGAAAGTTAGAAGTACCAAGGGAACATTTCATGCAAAGATGGGCTCAATAAAGGACAGAAATGGTATGAACCTAACAGAAGAAGAAGATATTAAGAAGTGGTGGCAGGAATACACAGAAAAACTATACAAAAAAGATCTTCATGACCCAGATAACCACAATGGTGTGATCACTCACCTAGGGCCAGACATCCTGGAATGTGAAGTCAAGTGGGCCTTAGGAAGCATCACGACAAACAAAGCTAGAGCATGTGATGGAATTCCAGTTGAGCTATTTCAAATCCTAAAAGATGATGCTGTGAAAGTGTTGCACTCAATATGCCAGAAAATTTGGGAAACTCAGCAATGGCCACAGGATTGGAAAAGGTCAGTTTTCATTCCAATCCCAAAGAAAGGGAATGCCAAAGAATGTTCAAACTACTGCACAATTGTGCTCATTTCACACACTAGTAAAGTAATGCTCAAAATTCTCCAAGCCAGGCTTCAACAGTACGTGAACTGAGAACTTCCAGATATTCAAGCTGGATTTAGAGAAGGCAGAGGAACCAGAAATCGAATTGTGTATCTGTACCACAGCTTTCTTATCCATTCGTCAGTTGATGGGCATCTAGGTTGCTTCCATGTCCTGGCTATTGTAAACAATGTGGCGATGAACATTGGGGTACACGTGTCCCTTTCAATTCTGGTTTCCTCGGTGTGTATGCCCAGCAGTGGGATTGCTGGCTCATATGGCAGTTCTATTTCCAGTTTTTTAAGGAATCTCCACACTGTTCTCCATAGTGGTTGTACTAGTTTACATTCCCACCAACAGTGTAAGAGGGTTCCCTTTTCTCCACACCCTCTCCAGCATTTATTGCTTGTAGACTTTGGGATAGCAGCCTACCTAGTCTTCTTGAGCTGGGTTTGCTGTCATTCATTTTCCTCCTCTGCCTTGTCAATTTCTTTTTTGTTTCGTTCTCTTTGTCTAGACTCTAACTCTGCTATACCTTTCTATTTCTGAGTATTATAATTTGTGTGTATATTTGTGTTTAACATATATATTCATGGCTCATAAGGGAGATAATTTCTTCTGCCTAATCAATAATTTCAGGCCCTGGGAGAACCTCACATTTATTTGATGCCTGTATCATTATGTCTTTAATGCTATCAGTAGAGATGAACAAGAAAGAACATTCAAAACACATTCCATGTTCACTATGCTATATGCCAGTAGAGGCAAAGGTGAAGCACAGAAAGAGCAAAAGAAATGCTGAGGAATTGTGTATTTGCGTAAAAAAAAAAAAAAAATAATAATGAGCAATATGATAGCAGAAGTAGTATGAGGACATATTTGGAGAATTTTAAGAACTATGCCAAAAAGTTAGGACTTCATATTTTGGCATGAGGCAGGGGATGGAGTGGGACCAGTAGATATTTTAATTAGAGATGAAAAATGAAGAAAACATGATTATAGAACTTAATATGGCAGAGTATAAAGGAATAACCGGAAGGAGTACAACCAGTTGAACCAGTTACGAGGCTATCAGGCAGGTTAGGCTAGGTTATGCTAAAGAGAGAGCTTCAAAACTCTCATGACTTACAACAAAGACACACAAACATATTTGGTTTTCACTCATATGACCTGTTCACACAGGAATCTAGCCTAATGGTGAAGTTGAACCTTGCCTCTGTACCCTGACAACAATTAAATCTGAGAGAGAGAGTTATAAGTGAAGTAAAGAAAAGCTTTATCACTTCGCCAGGCAAAGCGGGCCACACAGGGTTAATTCCCACCTGACCTGGTGGGGGGTAGTAAGGAGTTTTACAGCAAAGGTTCAAAGAAGATGTGATCAGCTCCTGGACATTCTTCTGACTAGTTAGTGGTGAGATAAGTGGAAGTCAGCATCACCAACTTCTGTTTGCAATTGGTCTGGAGTCTACCTATGGGAAGCATACATTTAACTTCTCCCACCTACTGGGGGTTTCAGTATCTGCAAAACAGATCAAAGATATTGTTAGGTATATCCCTTGAAGGAGAAACAGGACCCTGCCCCAAGGCTGCACTATTGTTCCCTTTGACTACTCATCTCTTGCCTCTGAATTCCCTCCCTTCACTAATTAGTGATGGTTTGAACCTGCCTTTTGAACTCAGGGAAAATCATGGAGGCTAACTGAAGCCTATTTCCAGTAATCAAGACATATGGGGGGCACAGAAAAACTTTTCTGCCCAGAAACTCCACAGGGTCCTGCTTGGATTCAATAGTGTTGGTGGTACCACTGTCTTAAACTTTGACAAATACCAGGACAAAGCAAAGGGCTTCCCTGATAGCTCAGGTGGTAAAGAATCCACCTGCAATGCAGGAGACCCTGGTTTGATTTCCTGGGTTAGGAAGATCCACTGGAGAAGGGATAGGCTACCCACTCCATTATTCTTGGGCTTCCCTTGTGGTTCAGCTGGTAAAGAATCCACCTGAAATATAGAAGGGAAAGGCTACCCACTCCAGTATTCTGGCCTGGAGAACTCCATGGACTGTACAGTCCATGCTGTACAAAGAGTTGGACACGACTCAATGACTTTCACACAAGATGACAAAGCAAAAGAGAAGTCCAGAGGGTCTCACATCAACAATTTAGTCTTTTGCTCTGAAGCAACTCACACAGTGAGTCAGTTGGAGTCAGTTTATATGGCCTCAAAGAGCCAGTCATGCACATCTCTTCCCAACTCCATATTCAGTGCCATCAAGTTGGTAGCTTCAAATCAGCCATGGCAGGAGTATTTGCACCAGAGAAATAAATCAGTGCTACAAACCATACTCCTCCCGTCCCCTACCACTGAAAGAACCAGTTGTTAATTGGCTACCAATGCATTTCTTGATTCACTGCACTTTCACTCACAACTTATCATTCAAAACTATTCACATGGCTCAATCCAAATGCAAAGGGATTGAGAAGTCCAGTCCTACCATTTGCCCTGTATGCAGACAGCCAGGAGCATTTGGTGAGCAACAGTATTCCCAACCAGGGGATAATGCAAACATCTAAATGTTCATTCATTTATAGTTAATATATTCATTCAATAATGGAATACTTCAGATGTTAATCTAAGAACAATAAAAATGAGTAGAAGAATTTTAAACATGTGTGGTATGACATTTATCAATTTACTGGCTCTCAGCTCCTAATCCACCCTTTATTTCCCTGCTTGGGATACTAGAGGTGGATCTTGTAAACCATCCCTCCTTTGCTAGTAGATGTGGCACACAAATACTGCAGAAGGAACGGGCTTCTTTCTGAGTCTGGAGTGATTTCTCTATCTTTTTATCCTGCAGTGCTCATCTGGCATGAGAGCTACCAGTGGAGTTCATGCCCAGAAAGTTTCAGAGACACCCCTGAGGGTAAAGCTTTCCATGAAGTTCCAAGGATGTCTTAGCCAATTTCTCAGCATGTACAGCAGCACACTCTGCAGGTGTCTTCCTGGTGACTTTCCGGTACACTGATGACCTAGCCAGCTCCCCAGTGAGTTCAATAGTATCCCCCATGAGCAGCTTTCCATTAAGTTTTTCTAACACACCAGTAGATGGCTTCCTGCCTGCCAGCCTTAAATTGGCAGTACCTAATATCAGGCTATCTTGCCAGTTCCACCCCAGTTCTCTCTGCCTGCCAACCTCAACCTACCAGCAATGGACGCTCCAGGCAAGGCAACCCAGTGAATTTGTTTCCCTTCTTGTGGGCTGCAACCATATCCTACCCACTAAAGTTGGACTCTCTGGATTAGGGATCCAAGCTTAGTGACAGGGAATCCAAATAGAAGATTCACAGAAGATATTTAAAGATAATTTTAGAATGTTGGGAATCTCAAACAGATGAGTGATGCCTCCTCTTCACCATAAGTCAAGAGAGATTACTTAGTATGTGTCCCCTCAATGTCAGTGGGAAGTTAAACAGTGACCTGCAATCTGATTCATGCCTTATAAATCTTAAGGTTGAGAGATTGGTGGAAGTAGCCTCTGAGAGCAATGTGGAAGCTAAAGGAAAAGAGGACTCTTATAAGGAAGAGTTGGGGTGGAGTCGTCTTTGGACCTGTCTGTAAACAATTTGCATGTGTGAAAAGATCTTTGCAGAAAGATGTTGAAAGTATCATCAGATGTCTGGGTGTGAGAAAAGAGGAAAGAACCAGGAGAGATGGAAATGCGCTTGTCTTGCAAGTTAGAGATCCCTAGTAAGGAGTGGAAATAATGAAAATAGCATAGGTGAAGATACAGTAAGGGTTGTAAGCATAAGAGTAGGACATTGGGAGCATTCCTATCTATTGGCAACTACTCTAGAAGATAGGGGATTGCCCATATGCTGAGAAGAGCTTGTGAGTGCTTGTTCATAGGATATAGGTGGGTGACATAATTTTGAGGAGAGTTAAGGTGACTGGAATTAACTGTGCAGAATAGGTAAAAGTGCTAACCAGAGAGCTCTGATAGGATTATCAGACAGAGCTCAACACCCATCTTAAATCGGTAATCATGAGTTCATGGAAGATGAGTTTTTCTCCAGAGCCCACATCTCTACTAATGCACAGACATGGAAAACAGATAGATAAACTCATTAAAGTTTGGGTTTTTACCATGTAGAGAGGCAAAAAGAGTGGCAGAGATGTTTAGTGTATTTACACTAAAATATATGATGTCATTAAGGTGAACCAGCTCCCAGTTTAGTCGGAAGTTGAAGGGAGAACTTGAAGATGTATTGGAGATGAGTTTCCTGATAGTAGAGCAGCAACCAGGATTCAACAGGACCAGGATTAGAGTGAGAGTCCCTTGGACATCAAGGAGGTCAAACCAGTCAACCCTAAAGGAAATCAACCCTGAATATTCATTGGAAGGACTGATGCTGAAACTGAAGTGCCAATCTTTTGGCCACCTGATGCGATGAGCCAACTCACTGGAAAAGACCCTGATTCTGGGCAAGATTGAAGGCAAGAGGAGAAAAGGACCACATAGGACGAGATGGTTGGATGGTATTGCCAAATCAATGGATATGAGTTTGAGCAAATTCTGGGAGACAGTGAAGGACAGGGAAGCCTGGCATGCTGCAGTCCATGGAGTTGCAAAGAAGTGGATGTGACTGAGCGACTGAACTGAGCTGAACTAAAGAACATGGAGAAGACATGGTAATACAGAGTAGGAAAGGGTATTATAAGGACCCACTAATAGTATGTCTCTGTTATTTTGGTGAGGGATGGAAGAGAGGCTGTGGTAGAGGAAAAATGAAGAGAGATTCATTTGTGACTATAGTTACGGACTGGGGATTACTGCAAAGTGGTTGTGCTCTTCCTGATACATTTGAGATTCTTGGTTCATTGCAAAAGAATTCAGAGATGAGGTGATAGGTGAGAAACAGATTTATTTGGAGAGAAACACACCCCACAGACAGAATGCAGGCCATCTCAGAATGAAAGAGCCCCAAAATATGGCATGGTTAGTTTTTACAGGCTCTTTAATTCCATAGGCTAATGAGTGGGTGGGTTAGTTCAGTTATTTGGGGGAAGGGGTGGAGCATTCCAGGAATTGGGTCACTGCCCACTTTTTGACCTTTATGGTTAGCCTCAGAACTGTCATGGTGCTGGTGGGTGTGTTGCTTAGCTTATGCTAAAGTACTACAGTGAGGGCATAATGAGACTCGGGGTCCATTCAAAGTTGAATCTTCTGCCATCTTGGACCCAGTTGGTTCTAACCAGTCTTTGGTTACCTTTAGTTGAATATAACCAGTTCTCTTGAATTATCCCTTTACTAAACCCACCACCAATATCAATACAGCCATGACATTCTTTTGAAGGTTGTGTCCTGCCCCCTTCCCTCCTGTTTCAGCGCATTCAGTAAAAATAAATGCTTTGTAGGAGATCAGTCATGTTTGAATTTGAAGGAAGTGGCCACGCTGAGATGGCTTTTGACAATTTAGTGCCAGTGAGTGGCTCATGAGATGGCAGAATCTCTGAGGACCCAGGCAGAGCAGGCGATGTAAGTCTCAGTGGAAAATGATCCATTATGAAGATCCCATGCTCTTCTCCCCAGCTTGCTGGGAGCAGGTCCAGGCTCCATTAACACCTGTCTTCCAAAGGCTCCCTGAGTTCTCCTTGCAGCTAGACTCAGTATGAAAACTCCCTTCCCTTCATATTTTGCCCCAAAAGAATTTAAGCATTTTACTAAAGGCAAATTTTACTGGAGAAAAATGAACAACAATAACAAAAATTTCAGAAGTCTAACAATAGAAATATTCAGGGTATAATCTGCTTATTGAAATTAAAATGTAACTAGCGTTCTGAATGCAAACAAGAGCAGTCTGCAGTCATGGCCCACAGAGGCCCTGATTCATCTTCCTTGACGTACATACACTTATTTCTCTGGTCTGCTTGCTTCGTCTTAATCATATCCATTAATAGATTGGTAAGGCTGTTTCTACTGGTTGGTGAGGTGATGATTCCTCTCCAGTTGTTCTAAAATAGAATTTAGGTCTCGCTGGGGGCACACAAAAAGATGTACTGTGAAAGGAAATTAATCATCCTCTATCAAATCACTAAAAATCTTGGTTAAATGTTTCAGAAATCTACAAAAGAAAAGTATTCATATAGACATTTTCCCTTGGCATGTGTTTTGTGTGCGTTTTCCACAATGAGCATGTATTACATTTTCAATAGGTAAAAATAAATTTCATTTAAAAGCAATTAGAAAAAAAATACAGAGGTTAAAGATACATCTAACACAAAACAGAATAGTCAGGTTATCTCGTGCAGAAAAATTATATTCTTGATTCTGATTATTTGTGCATTTTCCATTGGTCATCAGGATATATGTCAGAGAAGTCTATTATTTCTTGTATTATTTGGGATATACACCATTAGAAAGACTTGCAAAAAGCTTTTACTGATTAAATATTTACCAGTAAAGACTTGACAACAACTCCACTACCTCTTAAGCATTCAAATAAGTGGAGAAAGTGTCCCAGAGGGGAGATACACAGGGAAATTATAAGAGAAAGCATTTCTAGCAACTGTTTATGAATCCTTTATGACCCTTAGAAAAGAATATGTGGTCTACAATATATTTTACACCTTTGTCTTTAAAGCTCAACCTTCATCAACATACATCAACTAATAAAGAGTTGCTCCAAAATACAAAAAAAAAAAAATTCAAGAGTTCTAGGAAGAGAACACAAAGAAAGTCTTGGCATGCATTTGCACTTTATCCAGTCACTCAACATGCATAAAGTGGGTATGTACACTCTATTAAGCAATATACTTACTACTGGGAGAATGAGAAAATAAATATCACCCTGAAAGTGACTTACATTTTAATGGGAAAGATAAGATATGTACAGAGACAATTAAAACAACACAAGGGAGCCTGTAGTAAGTGTCCTCTGTGTGTGTGCGTGTGTGTGTGCCTACGGGTGTGCATACACACTCAGTTGCTCAGTCCTGCCCGACTCTTTGCAACCCCATGGACTGTAGCCCACCAGTCCATGGGATTTTTCAGGCAAGGATACTGGAGTGGGTTGCCATTCCCTTCTCCAGGAGAATCTTCCTGACCTAGGGATTGAACCCTGCATTGCAGGCAGTTTCTTTACCACTGAGCCGCCAGGGAAGCCCCTAATATGTGTCCTAAGAGATCTTAAAAGAAGGCGCCAGGAGCAGGAAGTAATCATGCTCTACGGGGAGGCCAGATAGAGCATCACTTCAGAAATGATGTAAGAATCGAATTTGAAGTTGCCTCCCAAAGCATGAGGTTAGGGCAAGCAAGTGAGGCATTCAAGTATGAGCAGGAAGATAAGCCAAAAGCAAATTTCTTCCTTTGGGAGGAAGCTTATGCAGTTATCACCATGCTACCTGAAAAAGAGAGATACAGAAGAGACACTTTGTTTTCTTTAATTGCCAGGTCCCTTTCAGATATGTCATGGTCCCTGAAGTCTGAACTTCCTTAGCTTCATGGGTACATGAGGCCAGGTGTGTTGGGTGAAGCACGCTGAGGGCAGGTGGGTCTCTGCCACTTATTCCGTATGTGATTTTAGGCAAATCACTTCATTATTCTAAACATTGGTTTCTTCAAATGATATCTACTTTGAATAATGCCTACTTCAAATAGTATCTACTTGTAGAATTAGAAAAAGCAACTCGGTTTTCCTTTTGGAGACTACCCCTCCTCTATTCTCAGCTAAGTTGTTAGGATCTACCTTGCACTTCATGGACCGGTTATATTGCTTGGCCCCTGAAATAAACGCATTCAGTTGAGCATGTGGCCCAAACCAGGCCAATCTGGGTTGATCCCTCCCTCCACCCCAGCCCAAGGATGCTATTGTAACCAATAGGAATTCTTTCTCCACTGGGGCTGCTAAACAAATAGAATACAAGCCTAGAGGAACCAGTAGTCAGTTGGCTTCAATAAAGAGAGAGTTTGAAGCCAACACAGTGAGCAGCAGAGCCTATGGAGAAAGATAATATACAATGGCAAGTCTAAACTGTGCCTGGATTTCTGCCAAACTCGCTCACTAGGTGCCCAAACAAATACACTATGGTGATGGTAATCCTGAGATTTGTGGATCATCCAGCACACCTGCCATTCAATTGAATATTTAAACATTTGTTGATCACCTACTACCTGCAAGAAGGTACAAGATGAGGAAGCTACTTTCAGAGAACTTTTCAGGTGCTACATAATAACCATGTAGACTCACTGGCTTCAACATTGTTGTTCATAATTCTCTCTGTTCTATCTTAAAAAGCCCAAATCCCCTCCTATCTATTACAGTTCTGCCCGAAACAAATCAACCCCCCATTGTGACTGAAGAAGCTGGATTTACTGATAAAATTGGTCAAACTACACATGTAACTGCATCTTCCATAGAAAATTTAAGATTGTATGGCTCATCTTGTGTGGGTTAAGAACAATTCTCAGTCATAACTCTGTCTCTAATTCTCATCAAAAGCTGAAATTGAAGTAAGTGAGTGACATTACTTTGAGGATAGCTATAAATGCACCATAATTCATTTATCCAGAGGTAAATTCTTTGCAAACATTGGTACTTTAGCACATGATAACACATTACTTATGGCATACTAACAACTGATTAACCTCACAAAAAGAGAGGACCATTAATATGTAGACAGCACAAAACCCCAGATCAAATTGTGTGCATGATTCCTGCAGTAGGCAGGGAGGTGAACACAAGGACTTTTGTTTGGCACTGTGTCCTACCCCCCAGCAGGGTGCCTGGCACAGGGTGGTCAATTATTGTTGGACTGAACTGAAGCACATATTCTACTATAAACATGCAACCTCACTCTCTACTTTACCAAAGCAAACTTCATGCCAGTTTTAAGCTAAATCCCACCTGTACACTCTGGAAAACTTGCTTGGAGCAAATCATATTCCTTATTATCTTCAAAAAATACCTCAATCTCACAGCTTCGGTGATCAATTATTAACCTAGTCCTCCTCAAATTTAGCTGATGCTAGAATCACCCGGTGAACTTTCAAAGTTCCCGAAGCCTAGGCTGTACCACAGATCAATTGAACCAGAGCTGCTGGGGGTAAGACCCTGGGGTCAGTGTTTTTTTTAATCTCCCCAGGTGATTCCAGAGAGTCCAATAGATAGTCAAAGTTGAGAAACAGGATAGTAGAACAATCTTTGTGCAGTTCCTGTATTATTTCTGTAACTATACCAAGTTTTTATTTGTAATCTCTGCTCCCCTAGTCCAGACCAGCACTGAAATATAATGGTTTCACATAAGCCATAATAGAATGTTAATCTTTGATATGGTCTCCTCCAGTGGAATTGTTCAAATCTCAGATACCTCTCTTAAGAGTCAAGCGCCCAGTTTCTAAGTCATGTCTGACTCTTCACAACAGCATAGACTATAGTCCACCAGGCTCTATCCATGGGATTTTCCAAGGAAGAATACTGGAGTGGGTTGTCATTTCCTTCTCCAAGGGAACTTACCAGTCCAGGGATTGAACCCATGTCTCCTGCATTGTCAGGCAGATTCTTTACCAAAGATTCAGGGGGAAAGGAATAATAGCAGTTTCTTGGATTTCTTCCCATCCCAGTTTCCTGTTTTAAGAACTATATGAGTCCTCCCTATTCACAGAAATGGGCCACTAAAGTCATGGGTACATTCTATAACCCTACTTCCCACACTCCTTTAATTCCCTCCCTGCTTCCTCTTGCCATAGCTCAAGAAATTTTAAATTTGAGGATACATCAGAATCAATCACTAGGACAATTTGTGATAACATTCCTGGGGCCCACCTCTAGAACTTCAGATCCAGTAAGACTGGGATAGGGCTTGGAAATTCACATTTCCAACAACTTCCCAGGTGTTATTGATGCTGCTGGCCTGAGAACTACACTTGGAAAACACTGCCATTGATGGCTAGATCTGATCCAGAATTGGCCAATTAAATTCTCTTGTTTTTACATACATTGGATATAGACAAATGGGCTTCCTTGGTGGCTAGTGCTTCCCTGGTGGCTCAGATGGTAAAGAATCCACCTGCAATGCAGGAGACCTAGGTTCAGTTCCTGGGTGAGGAAGATGCCCTGCAGAAGGGAATGGCAACCCACTCCATTATTCTTGCCTAGAGAATTCCATGGACAGAGGAGTCTGGTGGGCTACAGCCCATGAGGTCTCAGAGAGTCAGACGTGACTGAATGACTAGCATACATAGACAAATACTGATTGATTTGACTTATATGAGGTACCTCAGTTCAGTTCAGTTCAGTCTCTTAGTCGTGTCCCACTATTTGCGACTCCATGGACTACAGTATGCCAGGCCTCCCTGTCCATCACCAACTCCCGGAGTTTATTCAAACTCATGGCCACTGAGATGGTGATGCCATCCAATCATCTCATCCTCTGTTGTCCCATTCACCTTCTGCCTTCAATCTTTCCCAGCATCAGGATCTTTTCCAGTCAGTTCTTTGCATAAGGCAGCCCAAGTGTCAGAGCTTCAGCTTCAGCATCAGTTCATCCAATGAATATTTAGGACTGATCTCCTTTAGGATGGACAGGTTGGATCTCCTTGTAGTGTAAGGGGCTCTCAAGAGTCTTCTCCAACGCCACAGTTCAATAACATCAATTCTTTGGTGCTCAGCTTTCTTTATGGTCCAACTCTCATATCCATACCTGACTACTGGAAAAATCATAGCCTTAACTAGATGGACTGTTGTTGAGAAAGTAATGTCTCTGCTAG
Source organism: Antilocapra americana (assembly GCA_007570785.1). Classification (NCBI taxonomy): domain Eukaryota; kingdom Metazoa; phylum Chordata; class Mammalia; order Artiodactyla; family Antilocapridae; genus Antilocapra; species Antilocapra americana. The sequence goes on along the minus strand of ML663013.1, from coordinate 4,428,386 downwards.
AATAGTCAAATTCATATATTCAGAAAGTACTTTGGTAGATGCCAAAGTGGGTGTGTGGAGGGGAGTTAGTGCTTGATGGGGATAGAATTGCACTTTAGGAAGGTGAAAAATTCAGGAGATGGATGATGGTGAGATTTGCACCATGATGTGAATGTGCTTAGTGCCACTGTACAGTTAAATATGGTTCAAATAGAGTGTTGTATGTCATGTGACTTACAGTACAATTAAAAAGTTTTGGGTTTTTTTAAATTTTCTTGTTTTTGACTCCAAGGTAAACTCTGAAGACTGCTGTATTAGTTTCAAAGGGCTATTGGGACAGAGGACCACACATTTGTCCTATAGCTATTCATACCCTTGGTTTTAAATACAGTTTCTTACATTTGAGAAGTCTCCCCTTTTGAACTATTCTATTCTGATTGGACTCCTGTTACCTGCAACCAGAAGCATTATGTCTAAGAGTCTATGTCTCGCCTATGCTGTAACAGACCCTGACTGGCCCTGTCCCCCCCACCCAGCACTGATACTTCCCCAGTTCCTGCTGATGTCCAGTCCTTGAGGCCAACTGGACATGGCCAAAATGCTCCTATTGCATTTTCCTGAAATGGAGACACAGCTTTTCTTTCGCCACTTTAGAGTCTAAGAAGTCCACAGAGAAAAGCTGCTTGACATGCTACCTTTTGAAGGATGTCTAGTGATAGAGTTCATATTTTCTACTGGCTTTCTTAAAATTGCCAACTTTTTCTCTGGCATGGACTCCCTGGAGCAGGGCTTGTGGGACCTCTGAGCATAAACACACCAGGCTACTTTCTAAATATTCTCTATAAAGACTACTGTGCAGTATATAAAGACTTCTTACGTGTACTTAGCTGTCTCTCCATTTGAATATCATCAGGATACCAGGTCCTTCCTGGAGGTGAAGGGGTGGCATTATCCTTCACTTTGGGGACTCTTGGTTCTGGTTGTTGGAAAGGACCTATGCCAGGTATTTTCCATTTGACTTTGCAAGGAAACCTGGAAGAAATGCCCCATATAAGTGACTCAATCTATTAAATACCTTAAGGCATGACTCTCTCTCTCTCTGAGCCCACCTATTCACACGTACTCTTTTTTCCTCCTAATAAGCAAATTTACTGGTTTTACTCTTTTTCATCTCTTTGTGGAAATTCATTTCTATCAAGCCAACGGGCCAGGGCCTTGTCACTGGTCCCTGGTGGTCTAGTGGCTAGGATTCAGTGTTCTCACTGCCTCAGCCTGACTTCAGTCTCTGGCAGGGAATTGAAATACTGCTTCGAGCTCCTGCAGGCCAAGGCAGCTGTGTCTGACTCTTTGCGACCCCATGGACTATAGCTGGAATGGGTTTCCTCCTCTAGGGGATCTTTCTGATCCAGGGACCAAACCTGCATCTCCTGTGTCTCCTGTACTGGCAGGTGGATTCTTTACCACTGAGCCACCTGAGAAGCCTGTGACACACTTTGGGGAACAATTAACAAACATTTCTGTTGTACAGAGGTATATGACTGACTCAGTGGACATTTGGGTGGCTTCCATGTCCTGGCTATTGTAAATAGTGCTGCAATGAACATTGGGGTGTACATATAATATCTTTTTGAATTATGGTTACCAGTGGGGAAAGGGGGAGAGGGATAAATTGGAGATTGGGATTGACATATACATACTACTATACATAAAATAGATAACTTACAAGCACCTACTGCATAGCACAGGGAACTCAACTCAATACTCTGTAATGACCTATGTGGGAAAAGAATCTTTAAAAGAGTGGATATATGTATACTTTGCTGCATAGCCAACAAAATATAAATCAACTATAGTCCAATAATTTTTTTTAAATCCTACCTTTTGAGCTATCTGCCTAATCTTACAACCTATGTTTTTAAATCCAATTATCTGTGTCATTAGTGAAAACTCAAAATTACCAGTCACTGTGCTAGGAGCATACTATGTATTACCTCAGTCTGTATGTATATGACAAACATACCCCTTTCTGTTTGTATATGACAAACATACAGAAAGGGGTATTTTAACCTTCACTGCATAGACAAGGAAAGCAAGGCTTAGAACACAGAGCTAGGGAATAGAATTCATGTAAATTCAGGTGTGTATCTTATATCATCTCCCTAGTCAGAAGGCAGACTCTGGGAGGGGAGAGATCTTGGTTCTATGGTGTTGTGTTGATAACAAGCGTTGATTGGGCACCAAATATGGCACAACAATCCAGTGTACTATGATTATCTTGCATTTTCATATGAGGAAACTAGGGCACAGGGAGTTTGAGAAACTTGCTTTAGGCCACGTAGGTGCCAAGAGATGGGCCAGGGTTCAAACCCAGGAGGTTCTTCTCGACATCAGGCTGCATGAGAGTCACATGGAGACCTTGTTAAAAGGCAAAAGGCTGGGCTGTCACCCCAGGTCCAGGTGGGGCCTGAGATTCCACATTTCTGACAAAGAGATGCTGACTCTGCTAGCCTGAGACTCACTTTGAATGGGGAGGGTCTGAACTGAAAATCTGCTCTTACCCTCTAATCCACACTACTTGTCCAATACAGTAAGTCCCCTACATACGAACCTTCAAGTTTCAAACTTTCAAAGGTACAAATGTGCCCCTGTATGCCAGCTGTCATATTGTAGCACTGTGCTTTTCAAGATTCTGTACTGTGAGGTCAAAAATGTTGTCTTTATTTTTTGTATTTGTTTTTTAATGTACTACTTGTGTGAAAGGTGTTATAAACCTATCACAGCACAGTACTATATAGCTGATTGTGTTAGTCGGGCATCTAGACTGACTTTGTTGGACTTAACGAACAAACTGGACTTACGAACAGTGTATGGGACTTACTGTAGATTAATACTTGCTGATTGAGTGAAGGCAATACATTTGTCTGATTATAAACCAGCAATCAGCATAACTCATACCCATGTTAATCAGGAATTTACATTTCTATTTTAATACTCAGCTTTTACCCTAGTTATTCATTTGAATATAGGGGATGTGCCAGTCTCTTTGGAAGAAAACTATGTTAATTCATGTAAGAAATCATGCCTTGCTTGTCTTCCTTCAATACTTCCATGGCCTCCCATTGAACTGGAATAAAACTAAATTCCTTATCATGGCCCAGAAGGCCCAGATGATCTGCATCCCTCCTCACCCCTACCCAGACACCTTCACTCTCTCTGTTTCTAGATCATGACATCCAGCACAGTGGCCTTCCAACAGTTTCTAGAACAAGACAAGCTTTTCTCCTCAGACTCAGGACCTTATACTTGCTGTTTCCCTTGGCTTCTCTCCTATTGTTCTTTCTGCTGTAAAATGAGTAAATAAAAGACAGAACCAGACAGAAGACCAAGCAATAAAGGCAAATTTAATTCAAGAAGACTGGTTTCCCAGGTGGTACTGGTGGTAAAGAGCCCATCTGCCAACACAGGAGACATTAAAAAAATACATGTTCAATCCCTGGGTCTGGAAAATCTCCTGGAGGAAGGCATGGCAACCCACTCTGATATTCTTGCCAGGAGAATCCCATGGACAGAGAAGCCTGGCGGGCTACAGTTCATGGGGTTGCGAAGAGTCAGACAGACTGAAGCAAGAATTTATCTCTGCATTTTTCTTTTTTCTTGGATATTTGATCTCTAAACGTTCTGGATGTTTTGGCTACTTTGTGATCATTCACAGATCTCTTTTCAACCAGATTAAAACTTTAACCAGATTTTATAGGTGCTGTTGGTAAGATGGTGGTTTGATAGAACTGAGTCATTACAAGGCCTTGTTTTTAGGGCCATGTATAAATATACAGTTGCACTACAGTAGGGAAAGACATCAATAGAGAACCAGGCTCCACTTTAAATACAACAAGGCCAAGTGGGAATTTATATGCGAGGAGCAAGTGAAGGTCAATGGATGGAAGATTACTAAATTAGACATCAAGGATTAGGGGAATCCTGGAACTGAGACTTGATAGGATAAACTCTGAGATGTATTTTACATTCCACGCCTTCCATACAAGGTGAGGATGAAGCTGCCTTCCTAGGGCTTTGCCTGAAACCACACCCTTTTGGACTTCTTCCCCATCTCGGTCCAGCCGCCCTTTCAGGAGTCCTCCTGAGTGCATGCCCTTCCTAAATTGCTTGTACAGAAATCCTCATCTCAGGATCTGCTTCTGGGAATCCTGGCCTAGGAGCCCCGCACAGGCACACATTTCTGTTGGACATATCTGGGTATAGAATTGCTGAATCAGAGAATAGACCCATGCTCAGTTTCCCAAAGTGTTTGCACGAATTAACCCTCCCACCAGCGGTTCATGAGCATTTCAGTTATGTCAAATCTTTGTCAAAACTTGCAAAAAGTCTTTTCCTTAATTCGTCATTTTTTTCAGTGGATCCTTTTCTTATTGATTTTTAAATCTTCATATGTATATATACATATATATATATATATATATTCTTGATATGAGTCCTTTCCTAGTTTTTTGTAAGTCCTTTGCTAGATATGTACCATAAATATTCTAGTCCCATTCTTAACTTTGAAAAACACAGTCATCTGTGGACACTTATCATTTTTTTTTTTTTTACTTTTCTAGTTGTTATACCTTTTATTTCTTTTTTTTTTTTAATTGTTTTTGCCATACATTGTCATGATATCACCATGGGTTTACATATGCTTCCCCTCCGGAACCCCCCTCCCTCCTCCCTCCCCCCCGGGAAATCTCGCTGTACCAGCCCCGAGCATCAATCCTGGGCTGGCGATTGATTAGACACATGACAATTAACATGCTTCAATGCCCTTCTCCCATATCATCCCACCCTTACCCTCATCCACAAAGTCCACGAGTCCCTTTTATTTCTTTCTCTTACTTTCTGCAACACCTAGATCTTCCAGTATGAGGTTAAGTGGAAATAATTATAAACAGCATCACTGTCTTAGACCCAGATTTGACTTTCACTACTTCAGTGTTCTATGGAATGTTTGTGGATGAGGTTTTGTAGATAGATTCTATATAATTAAGAAAGTTTCCTTCTATTCATAATTTGTTAAAAATGTATGTTTTGTTTTCATGATCAAGGATTGATCAAGTAATTTTTATGCATCTCTTACAAGGACCATATGAGTTTTTACTTTCTTTCTTTTAGTGTTAAAACTTACCTTGTTTTCATGGACTTCAGCTTGGTTGTAGTGCAACTGTATATTGTTGGATTCAATTTGTTATTTTCTTTTTTTAGAGCTTTTACATCTATGTTCATGAGAGATATTGTGAAATAACTTGGCTCTCTTGCAATGTCGCCATCAGGTTTGGTATTGAAGTTATACTGGTTTCATAAATATATCATGAGTCCCTCTCTCTTTTTCTAGTCTGGAAAATTTTACGCATCTCTGGCTTCTTTACTCCTTGTATATTTGAAAGAATTTATCTCTGCATTTTTCTTTTCTCTTGCATATTTGATCTCTAAACGTTCTGGCTGTTTTGGCTACTTTGTGATCATTCACAGATCTCTTTTCAACCAGATTAAAACTTTAACCAGATTTTATAGGTGCTGTTGGTAAGATGGTGGTTTGATAGAACTGAGTCATTACAAGGCCTTGTTTTTAGGGCCATGTATAAATGAATGGTTGGAAACACTTGCACACTGGTATTTAATCACAAAGGACCTTGGATTCTAGAGAATATTAAATAATGAGGATCCCTGACAATTTTTGAGTAGACAGTTAATAGATCAGACCTAAAACTAGGAAAGTAAATGTGTCAATGATGTATAACATGAAAAGAAAGAAGAACAGGTAAGAGGTTATTCCAAAAGTTCACTGAAAGCAAGAGTCTGTTTAGGAGAATGCCAGCCAAAGTGTAAAAGACTTCCTTTCAACTAATGATTCTCCAAGTGGGTCAAGAGGCAGCAGCTCACCTGGTAACGTGTTATCTGCACGTTCCCAGTCCTGTCCCAGACCTATGGCATCAGACTATCTAGAGGAGATGCCTTACAATCTGTGTTCTAACAGACCCTCCACATGATTCTAATGCTCATTCAATTAGGGAAACATTGCTTTGTACCAAGGGCTTCCCTGGTGGCTTAGACCGAAAAGACTTTGCCTGCAGTGCTGGAGACCCAGGTTCAATCCCTAGGTTGGGAAGATCTCCTGGAGGAGAGAATGGCAACCCACTCCAGTACTCTTGCCTGGAGAATTCTACAGACAGAGGATCCTGGCGGGCTATAGTCCATGGGATCTCAAAGAATTGGACAGAGTTGAGCAACTAGTGTACACACATACACACACACACACACACACACACACACACACACACACACACACACACACTTTAGACCAAATCTCACCTCCCTCACAGTTAGGAGTGACTGTATGATGCCAGTTCTGGCCAATGAAATGTAAGAAGAAGTCCAATCAGGGTAACTGGAAGAAAACTTTCCTCCTCTAATAAACAGGACAGATGAAAGAGGCTGTCCATTTCCCTACTTCCTGCCGTGAATGCTGACTGACATTGTGATCAAGAGGCAAGGGATTTGAGGGCTGAGAAATCCAACAGGTTGAGGGAAGTTCACTGAGAATTTCAAGTCCCATCAAGAAATTCTCATCAGAGACAAACCTGTTCCTCTCTAACTCCTGCTGTCAGAGTACATCACTAAATACAATTTCTTGCTTGCCTAGGGCTCTGTGGAACAAGAGAACAGTGATTTCTGGCAGAGGTGTCAATTCCAAGCAAGTGGGTGTGCCTGGCAGCTTCCCCCCAGAGCAGCACCGGCTGGGTGACTCAGAGCTCCATCTCCAAGTGTGCTCCAGATGGCAGCAGGGACCTCGCCAAGTCTCAGACATGCTTGGGTGGCATTTAGGACATGTGTGCGACGATCCTGTTCTCGAGGGACTGACCCACATTGTACAACAAAAAAAGCTCTAGTGGGAAAAAGAAGCAGAGTTGCTTACAAAGAGACTGCCAGGAAGCTTCACCCACATATCCACCTCCTGGTCCAAATTTCTGCTTTGAGTTGTAGGCACCCTTTTGGGACCCAAGCAGGTTCTTCTGTGAATGGTAACAAATTCTGAATCACCTCCACAGAGAGTTTTTTGGCACCAATCACCCTGCTCAAAATTACAAACCCTCCCCCAAACTCTAGCATGCACACTTCCGCATCTTCGCTTTATTTTTCAGGTTAGTCTTCTCACCATCTGGCATATGATATGCTTTACTTATTCAGCTGTTTATTGTCTTTCCTCCTCCACTAGACTGTACGGTTTACAAGGACAGTAATTTTTTGCTGTTTTGCTCATCCTTACATCCACAATATTTAGGAAAGTACCTGGCACTAGTAAATGCTCGATAAATGTTTAAGGATGGACTTTTATCAAGTAATTGGCTGACAGGTCCTGGAAAATGGCATACCCTTCCCCTGCTTCTTGTCATTCTTTCTCTAAGGTATATGTCTTTGGACTTCCCTGGATAGGAATCTGTCTGGCAATGCAGGGACACCAGTTTGATCACTGACCTGGGAAGACTCTACATGCTGTGGAGCAACCAAGCCTATGCACCACAACTACTGAATCCAAGCTCTGGAGCCTGAGAGCTCTCAGAACTACTGAAGCCCACTTGCCTAGAGCCTGTGTCCACAACAAGGAAAACCACCATAATGAGAAACCCGTGCACTGCAAGGAAGAGTAGCCCCTGCTCACCACAACCAGAGAAAGCCCATGTGTAGCAACGAAGGCCCAGGGCAACCAAAAATAAATAACTAATGTAAAAACTATGTCTACTCTTTATAAAAAATATTAGACTGCAAATTCCACTATAGTTTATTCCATGTCAATAGAGACTGGGTGAATAATAATAATGATAATGAAAGTGAAAGTGAAAGTCACTCAGTCATGTCTGATTCTTTGTGACCCCGTGGAATTCTCCAGGCCAGAATACTGGAATGAGTAGCCTTTCCCCTCTCCAGGGGATTTTCCCCAACCCAGGGATCGAACCCAGGTCGCCCACACTGCAGGCTATTGATTAACAATAGCTATTGTTTAGGGCTCACCATGTTGCAAATGAATGCTCAGTGCTAGAGATAACTATCTTATTTAGTTCTCAGACAGCACTAGCACCTTTAGCCCCATTTTACCAATGAGAACAAGGAGGCTCCAACATCCCAGATGGCTTACTCAGGCTCTCCCGGATCATCAGTGGCACAGCTGGGCAGTAGATTTAGGACTATCTGACTCCAAAGCCTGGGCTTTCACCTGCTGCCTCACTGGAGAACGGTTTCAGCACTAGTTGACACATTTATCTCACCCTGATTCCTTCTCCTTTCCTGCTAAAAGGCAGGCATCTTTTGTGTGAGCCCAGGAATCAAATGACCAAATAGAGATGCTTTATCCAGAATTCCCTCCTGCCTGGAGAGATGATAGATAGACAGATGATAGACAGAGTACAAAATACTTGGCAGAAATAAAGTTCTAACAAATGTTGGCTATTTAGGTGTTAATGTACCTTCTAAAAGAAGAACATAAAAGCATTTTATGTAGAATGAACACATTTCAGCAAAGTTTTTTTTTAAAAAAAAAACTAGAATCAAGACAGACTGTCTTAGATGTCCTATTTCCTAAAAACATCGTAATTGTATTTAGAAATTAGGGACTTTATTGGTGGTAGAGTGGTTAGGACTTTGCACTTCCAGTTCAGGGACTGCAGGCTTGATTCCTGATGGGGAACTAAGATTCCACGTGTTGTATGGTATTGCCAAAATATAAATAATATTAAAAAAGAAAAACAGACATCAGCACAGGTCTTAGGATTAGTGATAATAATAGTGGCAAATACTTAGAGTGTTTATTTATATGTAGGCTTAAAATCTGCAACAGCGTTATGAGCAGATAGAGAGGTACGCTCAGGTTTAACCAGCTGCTTTTGAGGAAACGGCCAACACTGTTTACGCAACAACATTGTCTGCTTTGTGGTTTGTGCTCCAGGAGGCACAAACATGATGCACAGGTTCTCAATTACCCACTGTCATGTCATGCTTTTACACCTTCACTCCTACAGTTCTCACTTAGAAATGCCATTCAGCTCTGGATAGTACTCAGTTCAGTTCAGTTCAGTTGCTCAGTGGTGTCCCACTCTTTGTGACCCCATGAACTGCAATATGCCAGTCTTTCCTGTCCATCACCAACTCCTGGAGCTTAGTCAAATGCATGTCCATCACATTGGTGATGCCATCCAACCATCTTATCCTCTGTTGTCCCCTTCTCTTCCTGCCTTCAATCTTTCCCAGCATCAGGATCTTTTCCATTGAGTCAGCTCTTCAAATCAGGTGGCCAAGTACTGGAGTTTCAGCTTCAGCATCAGTCCTCCCAGTGAATATTCAGGACTGATCTCCTTTAGGATGGACTGGTTGGATCTCCTTGCAGTCCAAGGGACTCTCAAGAGTCTCCTCCAACACCACAGTTCAAAAGCATCAATTCTTCAGCACTCAGCTTTCTTTATAGTCCAACTCTCACATCCATACATGACTACTGGAAAAACCATAGCTTTGACTAGATGGACCTTTGTTGGCAAAGTAATATCTCTGCTTTTTAGTATGCTGTCTGTGTTGGTCATAACTTTTCTTCCAAGGAGCAAGCATCTTTTAATTTCCTGGCTGCTGTCACCATCTGCAGTGATTTTGGGGCCCCAAAAAATTAAGTCTGTCAGTTTCCATTGTTTCCACATCTATTTGTCATGAAGTGATGGAACTGGATGCCATGATTTTAGTTTTCTGAATGTTGAGTTTTAAGCCAACTTTTTCACTCTCCTCTTTCACTTGCATCAAGAGGTTCTTTAGTTCTTCTTCACTTTCTGCCATAAGGGTTGTGTCATCTGCATATCTGAGGTTATTGATATTTCTCCCAGCAATCTTGATTTCAGCTTGTGCTTCATCCAATTTAGCATTTCTCATGATGTACTCTGCATACAAGATAAATAAGCAGGGTGACAATATACACCCTTGACATACTCCTTTCCTGATTTGGAATCAGTCTGTTGTTCCTTGTCCATTTCTAACTGTTGCTTCTTGACCTGCATACAGATTTCTCAGGAGGCAGGTAAGGTGATCTGTTATTCCCATCTCTTTCAGAATTTTCCACAGTTTGTTGTGATCCATACAATCAAAGGCTTTGGCGTAGTCAATAAAGCAAAAGTAGATGTTTTTCTGGAACTCTCTTGCCTTTTTGATGATCCAATGGATGTTGGCCATTTGATCTCTGGGTACTCTGCCTTTCTAAATCTGGAAGCTCAGGGTTCACATACTGTTGAAGCCTCACTTGGAGAATTTTGAGCATTACTTTGCTAGTGTGTGAAATGAGTGCAATTGTGTGATAGTTTGAACATTCTTTGGCATTGCCTTTCTTTGGGATTGAAATGAAAACTGAAATTTTCCAGTCCTTTGGCCATTGCTGTGTTTTCCAGATTTTCTGGCATATTGAGGGCAGCACTTTCACAGCATCATCTTTTAGGATTTGAAATAGTTCAACTGGAATTCTATCACCTCCACTAGCTTTGTTCATAGTGGTGCTTCCTAAGGCCCACTTGACTTCTCATTCTAGGATGTCTGGCTCTGGGTGAGTGATCACACCATCATGGTTATCTTGGTCATGAAGATCTTTTTTGTATAGTTTTTCTGTGTATTCTTGCCACCTCTTTGTGTTATCCTCCTGGTATGTGGATGTGTTCTTCAGCCTGGAAGCTCTCTAAACCCCCTACTATTGGGATTTTTAAGGAAGCTCCCTTACATAGGCATGGTCAATTGTTAAGTCCAACTCCAGCCCATCTACCCTCTCTGGAGAATGGAGAGTGGAGATTAAAATCCTAAGGTGGGTTCTAATCACATCTTGGTGTTTCTGGCAATGGACCCTGATCTAGGAGCCCACTCAGTCACCTCATGAGAATAAAAGATGCTCCCAAAGCTCTTATCACTTAGGAAATGCCAAGAGTTTTAGGAACTCTGGGCCGGCAATGGTGATGAAGACCAAATATAGATTTCTTATTATAAATTGCAATACAGAGTGTAATATGTTAAGCATAATCAGGATTAAAGGGAGGTATAAACATGGCCCTCAAACTACTCTGCGTCAAAGGAAAAAATGACCCAAAAGAGGGACTTGGAGGCTGAAATCTGCTTATTTCCTAGCCTAAATCTCTAGCAGTAGTGCTGAAACACTGCATTTGGAGAGAAATTTGACCCTTTCGTAGGAAACACTTAAAACTCAACCATTTAATTATTTTAGGTCTAGGCTAAAGAACTCCTTCCCTGGGTCTCAGACACACAACATTGGAACATTTCAGCCAAGAGACAAGCTGATTGGCATTTTAATGGATTTCTCTGCAACAGGATTGACCCAGAGCACCCATCTACGGCTTGTTCAACCATCCAGGGATGCAAAAGTCTTGGCCTGGGTTTCAAAACCTTTCCAATGTTTTTCTAGAAGCTGTCTCTGCAAAGATGATAGAATACTATCTAAGTGTCTGAAGTTCCACAGGCACTATGGGAGGGAGAGACAGTATGTTTATTAAACAGAGGAAAGTTTTGCTTAGGAATGTTGGAAGACAGCCAAGAACTCAAGCTCTTTAAGGCTTGATTTCTTTGGGAAACTTATTAAAATGAAATGAGTCCTTCCTTTGACAAATGGGTTGACCCACCTTTCCTGATTTTCACCTCAGTAATCAGCAGTGAATCTCATGTCAAGGTCATCTCTCTGACCTCAGCACACAGAGGGGCTCTTTATCTCGGACTGGTACCTGAGTATCATTGGAAAATGGTGAATTCAGCAAAGCAGGTTTCTTTACAACAGGACTTCTCAAGTTTTCAGTTTCCATGATGTGAACAGAGTATGTAGCATTTCACAAGATTATTTAATCATGAAATCACTGTCTTTCTTTTCTGTGGAATATTTCACAGGGCTATTTGGCCAGAAGTGCACACTCCAGGATAATCAGAAATTTGATCTCAAGTTTGAAGACTTTGTAGTCAGTACAAGAATCCCAGTACAGAAGATTACATATGGTATGAGTCCATTGATATGAAGCATCCAGAACAGGAAAATCTGTAGAGACAGAAAGCAGATTAGTATCTGCCAAGGGATGGGTGAAGATGTGGGGAGTGAGGTGTGACTGCTAGTGGGTAAGAGGTTTCTCTTGAGGTGATGAAATGTCCTAAAATTAGATTATGGTGATGATGGCATAATTCTCTAAATATATTTTAAAACCATGGAATTCTATACTTTAAACAGTATGGAATTTTATGATATGTAAATTATATATCAACAAAGCTGTTAAATTTTTTTATGAAGATGATATAAAGATCATTTCACTCCTACCAATTAAAGTAGTTCTTTCTTTCCTTTCCCTTTCTTCTTATTTTTTTTTTAAATATGTTTTCCCTCCCTAACCATTTTTGGTCTGCTGTACCAATTGAATCCCTTCCATTATTTTCCAAGGTTAATTTTACTAATAAGAAATACATACATACATATATATATATATATATATATACACATATACTCATTTAAAAATTACAAAGAGTACTGACTTCCATGTTAGCTCAGATAGTAAAGAATCTGCCTGCAATGCAGGAGACTCTGGTTTGATCCCTAGGTTGGGAAGATCCCCTGGAGGAGGGAATGGCGATCCACTCTGATATTCTTGCCTGGAGAATTCCACAGACAGAGGAGCCTGGCAGGCTACAGTCCATGGTGTCGCAAAGAGTTATACATGGCTGAGCAACTAACACTAAAACGACACACTGCAAAGTGTAAAATGAGAAATAAATGCTTTCATTTCTCTCTGAACCTCTGTCCCACTCTCAGAAGTAACTGCAGCCTCTTATGGTCCCTTTAGAAATTGTTTACACATTTGCAGTCTCTGTTCATATGGTGCCTAGATTTTTGCACAAACTGGACCATACTTGATTCTGAGTCTTTTTTGTCTCATTTAGTGTTGCATTTTGGAGATCTTTTCATGTTTGTACATACAGACCATTTACATCTTTTCAACAGCAGCACAGTGTTCATTGAATATTTATGTCGTATGCATACTATCACTTTCCTTTTAAGAGATACTGAGATTGTCTCCAGATGTGAGTAGTTTTTGTTTCACATGTTTTGCTATTACAAACTGTGCTACAATAAACATCTGTGTGTGTTGGTGCTTGTAAGATAATAACTCGGAAGTGTTCAGAGGTTAAAAGCCATGTGACTTTGGATATGAATAAATATGACTAGGTTGCCTTGCAAAATCATGCCTCCACATATACTGCCACCCTCAGGGGATGATATGAGAGAGCTGGCACGGATTTTAGCCCAGAACAGGGCTTTAGCCCAGAACAGCCTTTCTCACTCCACAACCCCAGCCATACTCAAGTATCGCCCAGGCTAACGTCTCATTGTTGTTGTTCAGTCACTAAGTCATGTCAGACTCATTGCAACCCCATGGACTGTAGCACACCAGGCTCCTCTGTCCTTCACTGTATCCTGGACATTGCTCAAATTCATGTCGATTGAGTCAGTGATGCTCTCTAACCATCTCATCCTCTGTTTTCCCCCTTCTCCTCCTGCCCTCAATCTTTCCCAGCATTAGGATCTTTTCTATGAATCAGCTCTTTGCATCAGGTGTCCAGAGTATTGGAACTTCAGCTTCAGCAATGAATATTCAGGGTTGATTTCCTTCAGGATTGACTGGTTCGATGTCTTTGCAGCCCGACGGACTCTCAAGAGTCTTCTCCAACACCACAGCTTGAAAGCATCAAGTCTGTCTGGCCCAACTCTCATATCCAAACGTGACTACTGGGAAAACTACAGCTTTGACTATATGGCCTTTGTCAGTAAAGTGACATCTCTGCTTTGTAGTACACTATCTGGTTTGTCTTGTACCAACACTGTAATGATGTGCTTTATTCTTGGAAAACCTCCTTCTTCACTGGAGGATGCTCACCTTACTCTGTTCACTTTCGTTTTCCTTCTTGACAGCAAGGGTTTGAGCCAGAGACACGATCAACTGCAAACATGCAAATGGGCCATTATTGCCCTGTCCAAGAAAGGGCCCTGCCAGTTCATGTTCTGATTTTATGATTCTCTGACTGCTGGTCTTAGTTCTTGCTTTGCATTCTTACTTAAACTTGAATAAAATCACTTAACTTCTGACAGCTTCCGTCACTGCATCAACTTACGTAGCTGGTGGGGGTTAGTGGCAGAAGGTGGGGTCAGCCATATGTGACACTTTCAGCATTTGCATGTGTGAAGGGACATGAGGGTGGGCATAATACTAAATGGCCATTTTTGAGTTTTCAGGGAACAAATAAAAGTATGGCTAGAGTAACACTGTGAACATTTTAATTCTGTTACTGATACAACTAAAAGGGATGTGGTTTTAGCTGTGATGTAGGTTGTCACTCCTTTTAATTAATTTTTATTGGAGTATAGCTGTTTTACAGTGTCGTGCTAGTGTCTGCTGGAGAGCAAAGTGGATCAGTTATGTGTGCACATATATCCCCTTTTTATGGGTTTCCTTCCCATGTAGGTCACCACAGAATATTGAGTAGAGTTCTCTGTGCTATAACTTCTTACTTTTAAGAAAGAACTCTCGTGGAATAGAAAAAGCCAAGCCTGTCTAAGGCTAAACACACTTACACTATCAGAATCAGGCCCAGTTGTGTTACACACTTAGATTGTTGGAAATACCCTACTTCTATTCTCTTTATCATTTGCCCTTCTTCTGAAGTCACATTTCTAGCCCCAGCTAAAATAGAGTTTTGACACTACGTTGTCATAAGTGTCCAGGAAGTGCTATCAAATGAAGAGTAAATACTTCCTGTTCTTAAGCTTTTGATTAAACACTTCGTAAGAATTAACTTACTCATTTCTCAAAACCAGTGATAACAGAGACTATAATTATTCCCATTTTACAGAGAAGAAAATAGAGACTTAGAGGAATGAAGTCGCTGGTCTGATCTGATATTTCCATCAAGGGGCGGAACTAGCTATGTCTCGTGTGAGTCTGACATGCATGCAGGCTCTGAACCACAGGGTTGTGTGGCGCCTTGAGGTGGCCTTTCCTCAGCCCAGGCTCTGATAATGCCATAGCTTCTCTCCATAGCTGGGTCTCACCTCATGTGCTGTACTCAGCCTCTGAACCCAGTCCTAACAGTCTCAGACCAGCGCTCAGAAGTCAACATCAACTCCTCCTGGTGGGCGGTCCAGCTCACAACGAACCCAGGACTTTTCTCAACACATGCCCTTCTCCATGTCCTCTGGCATCTGCCTGCGTTACGTCTCAGCGATGTGCCGGGCACTTCCACTTCATGCATCCCCCCTCCCAGCTTCTCCCAAACTTCCAGCTCTCCCTGCAGGACTCTCTGTGTCTGGACTTGAGCTGTTAGTTGGTAAGAAACGTCCCCGTCAGAACCCTTCCACATCCCAGCAGACAGACATCCCATACCAGCTACTGTCCCTGCTCTGCCCCGTTACTCACTCTGGCTCCTCACTGGACTTTCCCTTGGTGCCTGCAGTTGGGTCTGCCCACCCCAGCACCTGCTTCACTTCAGGACAGGAACTAGTTCTAACCCAGCCCTTCTAGGTCTGGCTATTTTTGGTGTCCTGAGTGGTCCGCATACATGCAAGCTCTGAGATATACAGTCATACGGAGCCCATGTACTTCACGTCCCCTACTTCAGAAGTCAGAGGCAAGAAAGGCCATAGGTCCTTCCAGTCCAAAGAATGTGCACCTCCAAAAGGACAAAAGGTGATTTAAAGAAGGATGACCAGCTTTCCCAGGTGGTACTAGTGGTAAAGACCCCACTACCAATGCAGGAGATGTATGAGATGTAAGTTCGATCCCTAGGTCAGGAAGATCCCCTGGAGGTGGACACGGTAACCCACTCCAGTATTCTTGCTTGGAGAATCCCATGGACAGAGGAATCTGGCAGGCTATTGTCCATAGGGTCACAAAGAGTCAGACCGAATTGAAGCGACTTAGTGTACAAGTGTGCACAAGAAGATGAATGATTTAAGGAAAGAAGGCTAGGCAAGGAAAGATGAAATGAGTCCATTTCTGAGGCATTCTGTAAGTGACGTTGTAAGAAGTTAATGTTTTCACTGGTATCCTAATGGATATTCCCAAGAATAGACCAAATGGATGTCGGGGAGAAGGGGAGGGGAGGAGGAAAATCTGTCTGCCTTGAGTGAGTCTCAGGAACACTTCAGACCACAGTTTCTCATCTCCAAATGCAGATTGTGGAAGTGGTTTGTCGAATCTAAAACAATGGTCAACACTGGGGATTTCCTGAAATTAACTTGGTATTAAATGCGTATACTACTGATACGATGTGTGAAGTAGATAAGTAATGGGAATCTACTGTAGAGCACAGGAAACTCTACTCATTGCTCTGTGGAGACCTAAGTGTGAAAGAAATCCAAAAACGTGAGGATGTATATGTATAGCTCACTTTTCTATACAGTAGAAACTAGCACAACTTTGAAAAGCAACTAACCAATAAAAATTACATAAAATAAATAAAAGCAGAAAAACCACAATTTGGTGTTAAATGAATTAGAAGTCCAGGGGTGACAGGCCCTACAAAAAATAAACATCATTTTTAAAAATTTTTTTATTTTTATTGAAGTTTAGTTGAAACATTAGTTGAAGTTTACTGAAACATTACTTTCTTAATCAGCACAATTTCAGTTTGGACCTATATGGTACCTAAATGCATCATATGAGTATGCTCACCATCATATGTTTTAGGTTCTTCCTTTGAACTTACTTGAATTTTTCTTTGAACAACAAAATGGAAAAGCATTTTAAGAACAATTTCTTTGGGCCTCATCTTGCTTTAAACATTTAAAGGAGAAAGTATCTGGGGGATAATTAAATTGTATCTGGTGGGATAGTTCCCCCTGATGGGAGAGTAGATGGAATTGGGGGATTTGAAGCAACCCTAAGAATATAATACCATGCTACTGAGCTACAAAAATCCTGCCTGATTTGTAAATTTGTGTTTCCATGGCAACACAAGTGTGTAGTTAAATAATCCTCCCTGTCTATGACTGAATTCCAGCAACTCGTCCTAAACCTTCATCCTATTCTAATCCACAGCTGTTGCCATGGAAATGATCAGATAAGATTCAGTCCTGGAGGCAGATGGGCTGGTGGTGGAAGCTAAGTCCTGGCCTACATATATAGCCCCCTGAAATATTAGGTTTTATTTTGATTTGTTTTTCCCCAATCTTTGAATCCCAGAAAACAGCTGCCTCCAATGAGAGGTGAATGAATGTAACACAATGTCACAAAAGTCGTTCATGGGGTCTGGGCATTTGGAACAAATAGGAAAAAACTGATTCCAAAATACTGCTGAGGAATGAAGAAACTGGAAACTCTTTTGACTCATTTTTGGAAACTTGGTCTGAAAAAGCTTCACCCCAGGGGTTTTCTCGTGGGAGTCTGCATCACAGAAATGATTTTCTCAGTCAGTGTCCCCACCCCAGGAAGAGAGTAGGTCACACCAGGCTACTCCCTGGGTTTCGCCAGTGCAGGAGGGGCCACTTCATTCTTCATTGTTCATGAGGGGTTTCAGTTTTCATGGTTGATGGCAGTTTATAACACATCTCCGGGGTTCACTCTGGTTGTGTCAGCAACGACCTTAAAATGTTGCTGTGCCTCCAACAACATCCTTATATCATGTGCATTCTTGCAAACAGATTTTTTGGGGAGATTTAAATTTATTTATTTATCTATTTTCTTTTATTTATATTATCATGTTGGTTTTGCCATACATTGACATGAATACACCATGGGTATACATGTGTTCCCCTTCCAGAACCCCCTCCCACCTCCCTCCCGATTCCATCCCTCTGGGTCATCCCGGTGCACCAGCCCTGAGCACCCTGTATCAAGCATCAAACCTGGGCTGGCAATTCATTTCACATATGATAATTTACATGTTTCAATGCCATTCTCCCATATCATCCCACCCTTGCCCTCTCCCATAGAGTCCAAAAGACTCTGCGTCTCTTTTGCTGTCTCGCACACAGGGTTATCGTTACCATCTCTCTAAATTCCATATATATGTATTAGTATACTGTATTGTTGTTTTTCCTTCTGGCTTACCTCTCTCTGTATAATAGGCTTCTAAGTAACGTTCGAATGAAGTTACATTTTGTTTAAAATAGAAAGAAGTAGCACCTTGTCTCTTTGATTTGAACAGTGTGCTTTCATAGGTTGTGATATCTTTGCCACATACTTCACTGGAGGGGGGGGTTGAAGCCAGCCCCCCAGAGCAAGTGTGCCTTTCATTAAAGCAGATCCCCTGTCATGTGTGAGCCCTGATACATCATAGGAGAACAGGACAAAGCTCAGAGAAAAATGTACTGAATCCTAGAAGTGGAAGGACTCACGCAGCCTTCGCATTACACAGCCAACCTAGGTGTGCGGCCTACCATTCATACAGCGTCTCGGGCAATTCCATTACGGGGAACAGTTTTCAGATGCAGAAGTTGAGGCCAAGGTTTCCAATGCCTCACAGCCTAGGGAGCCTTCCCACTCTGCCACTGGTTTAACAAAGGGCCCAAGAGTCCCGGCTAGCTTTACTTTCAGTCTCCTTATCCCAGGCAGCTCCAGATGAATTCCTATACAGTAAGTCCCCTACATAGGAATGAGTTCTGTTTCAAGAGTGCATTTGTAAGTCCAATTTGTTAATAAGTCCAACAATGTTAGCCTAGGTATCCAACTAACACAATTGGCTATATAACACTGTAGGTTAGGTTTGTAATACGTTTCACACAAATAATACATAGAAACAAATACAAAAGACAGAGAAAACATCTTTAAGCTTATGGTAGTGGACCTTGAGAAGTACAGTAGTCAGTACACAGCTGGCACACAGGGGCTGGCATCGAGTGAACAGGCAGGAAGAGTTACTGATGGAGGAGGGAGAGGAGGCGGGAGATGGTAGAGCTGAAGGATTGTTGCAATAGGAGATGGAGGGCAAGCTGTGATTTTGCTCACGTCTGACATTAATGAAACACACTTGCATCTTTGAAAGTTCACAACCTGAGCATTTGTATGGACAGGATTTACTGTGCTGAAGTTTTTATTGCTTATTCTCTCTTAGAAGTTTTACTTGTACTTGCTATACATCACTTCACAAGTTATCAGTTACATATAATTTGTTCACCAAACACCTGTTGAATTAGTATATGTGTTACAGGATTGGCGACAGGGCAGAGAGGAATAAGAAGCCACTGTTCATCTTGTTCTATGACGTCTTTCATCATAGTTACAGAGCAAGAGAGTGACAGCTTTTAGAACGTGCTTAGCACTTTCTGGGCAAGTTGTATGTTTTAGGAGGTAAAGGCTATGCTTTTCAATGACATGAAATAGAATTTTGTTCTTGCTCTTCTTCTCTCAGCTTCCATAATTGTAAGTGATGTTGAAGAGAGACAGGAGCTGAATCATTTCTTTCTTTTTTTTTTTTTTGTCTTCTGAAATCTTAAACATGTTTGCATCCCATCCTTTTCCACTTGGTCTTCATAAGGACCCACAAACATCACCACACATAGTATACAGTCAACTTCTGTTGACTTCTTGCTATTGGGTCTAGCATTCTGTACTTCATTAATGATATTATATGACTTTCTGAATTGATTGTGTGGTGAGATTCTACCATATGAATTAAGAGCACTATCAATTCAGTTTAATCACTCAGTCATGGCCGACTCTGCAACCCCATGAACTGCAGCACACCAAGCCTGCCTGTCCATCACCAACTCCCAGGGTTAACTCAGGCTAATGTCCAATGAGTCGGTGATGCCATCCAACCATCTCATCCTCTGTCATCTCCTTCTTCTCTCACCTTCAATCTTTCCCAACATCAGAGTCTTTTCAAATGAGTCAGCTCTTGGCATCAGGTGGCCAAAGTATTGGAGTTTCAGCTTCAACATCAGTCCTTCCAAAGAACATGCAGGGCTGATTTCCTTTAGAATGGACTGGTTGGCTCTCCTTGCAGTCCAAGGGACTCTCAAGAGTCTTCTCTAACACCACAGTTAAAAAGCATCAATTCTTTGGTGCTCAGCTTTCTTTATAGTCCAACTCTCACATCCATACATGACTACTGGAAAAACCATAGCCTTGACTAGATGGACCTTTGTTGGCAAAGTAATGTCTCTGCTTTTTATTTTATTTTTTTTAATTTTCTTTACTTTATTGTGTTGGTTTTGCCATACAATGACATGAAACTGCCATGGGTTTACATATGCTCCCCCTCCAGAACCCCCCATCCCTCCTCCCTCCCGATTCCCTCCCCCTGGGACATCTCGGTGCACCAACCCCAAGCATCAACCCTGGGCTGGCGATTGGTTTCACATATGATAATTAACATGTTTCAATGTCATTCTCCCATATCATCACACCCTTGCCCTCTTCCACAGAGTCCATGAGTCTGTTCTATACATCTGCGAATAGACCTGCCATATGACCCAGCAATCCCACTGCTGGGCATACACACTGAAGAAACCAGAATTGAAAGAGACACGTGTACTCCAATGTTCATTGCTGCATTGTTTACAATAGCCAGGACATGGAAGCAACCTAGATGCCCGTCAACTGACGAATGGATAAGAAAGCTGTGGTACATATACACAATGGAATATTACTCAGCATTAAAAAAAAATTCATGTGAATCAGTTCTACTCAGGTGGACGGAACTAGAGCCTATTATCCAGAGTGAAGTAAGCCAGAAGGAAAAACAATACAGTATACTAACGCATATATGGAATTTAGAAAGATGGTAACGAGAATCCTGCATGCAAGACAGCAAAAGGAACGCAGATGTATAGAACAGACACGTGAATCATTTCTCACATGAAAAATGAAGTGAAAAATTCGAAATGGAGCCTTGCCATGGAAGGTAGGATTTCTGTGGTTCTCACCAGTGCTACAAAATTGCAATCTATTTCACTGAGCAACAATGTAGCTAGGTAGCCTATCCATGCCTAAAAAGAGCAAGAGGGACTTCCCTGGTGGCCCAGAGGCTAAGACTCCACACTCCCAATGCAGGCGGCCAGGGTTTGATCCCTGGTCAGGAAACTAGATCCCATATGCCGCAACAAAGTGTTCACAAGCTGGAATGAAATATCCTGAGTACCACATTTAAGACCCAGCACAGCTAAATAAATAAATATATAAAAAATAAAAATAAACAGTGTGCATGCTCAGTCCCTGTCATACCTGACTCTTCATGACCCCACAGACTGTAGCCTTCCAAGCTCCTCTCTCCATGAGGATTCTCCAGGCAAGAGTGCTGGAGAGGGATGCCAAGCTCTCCTCCAGGGGGTCTTCCTGACCTAGAGATCAAACCCATGTCTCCTGGGTCTCCTGCATTGGAAGGTAGATTCTTTACCACTGAGCCACGTAGGAAGGAAGCTCCTAAAAATAAACAGAGCATGAGCCAATGCAGACAGCTTTCTGGTGCCCAGTGTTCTACTGGTGTTAATTCAAACACTGGGGACACCCTGTCCTTCTGAAGCTGAAGTCTATCTAATTTCAAAGAATGCTCTTCATGTGCAAGAATATTTACTTATTACTATGATGGGGAATCATGACACTCCCATATGTGGGAGAAATTCTGATGGGAAGTTCGCAGTTAACTGGAGGAAAATGGTTCCATATGTGGCCATGCCAAGTGTCCCTCCTCACGTTCTCCCTTTCTGGACCCAATCAGGTTCCAAATCCCCACTAATGCACCTCTGAGTATCTCTCAATTTTACCCTCTCCCAAGCCACCATCACCTCTGAGACAATTATAGTGGTCTTGGTTCATCTCCCAGATTCCCTCTTAGATCCATTTAGTGTAGGGCCAAGCAATGTTGCTGTTGTTTTAAATACACCTAAATCTGATCTGCTCCCAGTCTTGTTTAAAATCTTTCAATGACTCATCTTTGTCTTGCACCAAAATCCAAAACCGTAGTATGGCTCTGCATGGAGTACCATGGAGTTTCACAGCCCTGCGCAGGGCCGGGGGCTATAGCTTCTTGCTCCCTGGTACCTTTCTTGTTTTTAGGAAGAGCTGTTGGTCCTCAGCTGAGGTTTAGCCATGGCTGACAAGGAAGATCCCAGAGTTTCAAGCACTCACTGAGACTTTATCTCAAGCCACAAAGAGCTATAACTGAGGTTGGCTGCAGAAAGGATGCATCTGAAACACAAGCTTGCTATGCAGTCTCTTTCAAGAATCCAGGTGCTCCCCAAATCAGGTGCAAGCTACACATCGGAGAGGCAGTGTGTGTAGTAGTGGCAGGCTTTCCATTACTGTCCACCAATTACACATGCTGGGCAGAGGGCAGTTATTTATAAATACTCTGTTCCTAATAAACTCTCAGGGCAGCCACGGCCCTTTAGTCACACAATACATCATCTTTCTGGGGTCCCAGTGCCGCATCCTCTCCCTTTCCCTCTTCCCTTTGTCTTCCGGTTGCAGTGCTGAGGGTTTATGGCCATGGGAGCACTTCTTTCCACACAAAGGACATGAAAGTCAAGTAATTGTGACCTTGTGCCCTGCCTCTGCATCATTCTAACTTATCCTCTAACTAGACCATAAGCAATTGGATGGGCAGATCCTTCCTTTATAAGCTTATTACAGAGTTGCTCAGAGCGCCTACATCTTCCCAGAGAAACTGTAAAACCCTTGTCACATCTTTGGAACTCCTTTCCCATTGGGACCAGCCTACTCCTGAATCTCATTTTTTAAAAAGCCTGATGGTGCAACATCAAGGTCTGGATAGAACCCAGAATCACAGAGGCACTTAAAAATGGGGCAAACTTTCTGGGAATAAAGTTAGCTAAGCCATTTTTGTTCTTTTTAATCTCACTGAGTTCACACAGTTCACACACCTGTCACTCAGAAGGAGGATCTGGAAGCTTCTTCATGCTCACATATCTTCACTGGATATTAAAGAGGGGTCTGGGTTCAAGTGATTTCTTTGACCCTCACCACTAACTCCCGGCTCCTACTAGTTCTTCATATGCAATGAGTACCTCCTGTATGCCATCCTGGCTTCTGGAAGCCTGGAGATGAAAGAGAGACACTGTTTATGCCCCAAAGCTGTCCCAGTTCAGGACAAGATACAGAGAAGGGTGCCCCCAGAGTTGTACAAATAGAAGGACCACCCTCCCTGAAGGACCTTACTGCCTAGATCAGGGCTGCTAATACTTAGCCACTAGTCACTTGTGGACATTGAGCCCTTGAAATGTAACTGAGGGACTGCATTTGTAATTTTCTTCAATTACAATTAACTTCAAAACCAATTCTTCCTCCTGTGAACATGCATACATGTGCTCAGTGTCTGACTCTTCATGACCCCATGGGCTGTAGCCCACCAGGCTCCTCTGTCCATGGGATTTCCCAGGCAAGAATACTGGTGCAAGTTGCCATTTCCTTCTCCAATACTAGAAAACTTTAAGTATGCTTGAAACAACTCTGGAAGGTGAGTCTCCTTTTTGAACGTCATGTGCTTAATCACTTAGTCATGTTTGACTCTTTGCCACCCCATGGACTGTGGCCTGCCAGGCTCCTTTGTCCATGGGGATTCTTCAGGCAAGAATACTGGAGTGGGTTGTCATGCCCTCCTTCAGGGGATCTTCCCAACCCAGGAATCAAACCCAGATCTCCTGCATTGCAGACAGACTCTTTACCAGCTGAGCCACCAGGGAAGCCCATTTGACCTCTAAATGTTATAAAATATAAGCATGGATCAAGTATTTCTGATGAAAATTTAGTATCCAAATTGAGATGTACTTTAAGTGTAAAAAACACACTGAGTTTCTAAGACTTAGTATGAAAGTTCAGTTCAGTTCATTCGCTCAGTCGTGTCCAACTCTTTGAGACCCCATGAATTGCAGCACACCAGGCCTCCCTGTCCATTACCAACTCCCTGAGTCCACCCAAACCCATGTCCATTGAGTCAGTGATGCCATGAGCCATCTCATCTCTGTCATCCCCTTCTCCTCCTGCCCTCAATCTTTCCCAACATGAGAGTCTTTTCCAATGAATCAGCTCTTAGCATCAGGTGGCTAAAGTATTAGAGTTTCAGCTTCAACACAAGTCTTTCCAGTGAACACCCAGGACTGATCTCCTTTAGGATGGACTTGTTGGATCTACTTGCAGTCCAGGGACTCTCAAGAGTCTTCTCCAACACCACAGTTCAAAAGCATCAGTTCTTTGGCACTCAGCTTTCTTCACCGTCCAACTCTCACATCCATACATGACTACTGGAAAAACCATAGCCTTGACTAGACAGACCTTTGTTGGCAAAATAATGTCTCTGCTTTTCAATATACTGTCTGTGTTGGTCATAACTTTCCTTCCAAAGTGTAAATGTCTTTTAATTTCATGGCTGCAATCACCATCTGCAGTGATTTTGGAGCCCAGAAAAATAAAGTCTGACACTATTTCCACTGTTTCCCCATCTATCTGCCATGAAGTGATGGGACCAGATCCCATGATCTTAGTTTTCTAAATGTTGAGCTTTAAGTCAACTTTTTCACTCTCCTCTCACTTTCATCAAGAGGTTCTTTAGTTCTTCTTCACTTTCTGCCATAAGGGTGGTGTCATTGGCATATCTGAAGCTAACTGATATTTCTCCCAGCAATCTTGATTCCAGCTTGTGCTTCCTGCAGCCCAGCGTTTTTCATGATGTACTCTGCATATAAGTTAAACAGAGTGACAATATACAGCCTTGACATACTCCTTTTCCTATTTGGAACCAGTCTGTTGTTCCATGTCAAGTTCTAACTGTTGCTTCCTGTATGAAAGGAAGAATGTAAAATGAATATGCATATGTTTCTTAAATGATAATGCCTTGGCTGTGTTGGAGTAAATAAAATATATAATTAAAATTAATCACCTAAGGTTTATAGCTTTCCGTTCTAAACTGTGGCTACTAGAAAATTGAAAGTGACATCTGTGGCATAAATGATACTGGATAATGGTGCTCTAAAAAAAGAGATAGTCAAGGAGATAGAACATTAAAACTTAATGAGTTAAGTGTGAGATAGAGAAGTAAGGGACAAATAGGTGGGGTATCCCAGGGGATTGGATGGATAGGAGTTCAGAGGCCTAAGAAAGTAGAGAAGAGGAAAAGAAGAGTCCCAGCTAGATAGATGCCTTGACATGGACAAAGATGTGGAAGTATGGCCAAATCTCCTACAGGTGGTGAGAAAGGTGGAATAAGAAATTGAAGGACCTTGTACACCAAATTGAGGGACCTGAGCGTTAATCTAAAGATGTTGAGGGGGCCATTGGAAAGTTTAAGTAAAGAAATGGCATCTTCAGAGCTGCATTCTAAAGCAATCTTCCTCGTGGCCATGTGAAAAATGGATGGCCCCATAGACTCTCCTCCACCTAAAGCGAGCAAGGCTGAAATCCTGGGGTCCTGCTGAAATCCTGGGGTTGAGGAAGAGCAAGAGGAAAGGAAGGAACCACACAGTTTGCTGCTATGGTGTAAGAATGATGAAGTCATTTAGAAATGAAAAAGGGATTTGATATTGTTGTTCATCTTATTTCCTTTTCTAAAAAAGATCTAGTCCTTCCTAGAAAGTGCAGACCAAACTTATGAAAACAAATACACATATTTAAGAAGGCAAGTTACAATTGGAGAGCCCTGAAAATATGAGCTTCTGACAAACCAAATCAATTAATTTATACCTTGGGGCGTGAAAAATGCAATTACGAAAAGAAGAAAATACTGGCCATGTTGTGAAGACAGATTTTCCAGGATTACGTCCAACCTTGATGCTACTTGGATCCTGTTGATCTGACTGCTCTGTGTGGAGGGGTCTCCCTTTCATGTTTTAGGCCTTGGGACTCTCCAGGCAAATGCCTTTGAATACAAATATTTCAGCTCTTCCTCAGAACTCTCATTAGTTTCTGACTTCATTATTAGTTCAAACCTCAATTCATTATTCATTTACTTTTCCTTCCCTTCCAGGAGGTCAGAGGGTATTTTTTAATAAGGCAATATAAATTGCTGTATTTCTGTTTTTCCATTAAATGCCAACCACTTGAAAATTATGTTTTATTCTATATCTCCCAAGAAAGATTGAATGAATCAGAATTAAAGATGTGTAAAATGCCTCAGGTCTCTTAGAAGAATAATATTCTAGAAGCATAACATGGAAATACAGATTTGTAAGTGCCACAGAAAATCGCCTTGGGTTTAAGTAACACAAATGGTCACCAGTTATCAGGCAGTTCTTCTTGGGCAGGTTGGGGGCAGAAGTCAGATGGCCTGGTCTCCACCTTGCTGTGTGTCTGGCCTCGGTGCCAAATGGGCCATTCACTTAATGGCCCTGGGCTTGCACTTCCTGCTGTGTGAACTTAAAGTAATACTATCTGCCCTAGTGGTAGAATCAAATAAAATATCTTCTATAAAACCAATTGGAAAGCAAACACTTTTCATTGCACATCACCAGAACCAGCACATGTTTGAGGACAATAATTAAGACTACGGTGGCTGGTGCTATTGTTTTATTTCTCTAACTTCAGCACATACTTCCACATATGGCCCATCACAGTTTCTCAATAAATATTGTTGACTGGAACCATTCCTTCTTGAGGAGTTCTTTCTATGGCAGTGTTTGGAGAGATTCCCTCTCCATATACTTCTTCTTTTCATGAATTATTTTTTAATTGATTTTTATTTTATTACTATTTTTACATTTTTATTGTAGTATAATTTCTTTACAGTGTTTTACATTAGTCTCTGCTGTACAACAAAGTGGATCCCTCTTAAACTTCTCTCCCACCCTCTCTATCCCACCCATCTAGGTCATCACAGAGCACTGGGTTAAGCTCCCCGTGTTATCCAGCAGGTTTCCACTAGCTATCTATTTCACATGAAAGCTTCTGCACAGAGAAGATAACCACAAACAAGACGAAAAGACAGCTCTCAGAATGGGAGAAAATATTTGTAAACAAAGCAACCAACAAGGGATTCATCTCCAAAATACACAAACAGCTCCTGCAACTCAATATTAAAACAACAAACAACCCAATCAAAAAAAAAATGAGCATAAGACTTAAATAGACATTTCTCCTAAAGAGAAATATATCTAGCCAAGCAGCACATGGAAAGATGCACATCTGCCCCACTAATTATGAGAGCATTGCAACTCAAAACTACAATGAGGTATCACCTCACACCAGTCAGAATCAGTTCAGTTCAGCTCAGTCGTGTTCAACTCCTTGTGACCCCGTGGACTGCAGCATGTCCATCGCCAACTCCTGGAGTTTACTCAAACTCATGTCCACTGAGTCAGTGATGCCATCCAACCATCTCATCCTCTGTCATCCCCTTTTCTTCCTGCCTTCAATCTTTCCCAGCATCAGAGTCTTTTCAAAGGAGTCAGTTCTTCACATCAGGTGGCCAAAGTATTGGAGCTTCAGTTTCAGCATCAGTCCTTCCAATGAATATTCAGGACTGATTTCATTTAGGATGGACTGGTTGGATCTCCATGCTGTCAAAGAGACTCTCAAGAGTCTTCTCCAACACCACTGTTCAAAAGCATCAATTCTTCAGTGCTCAGCTTTCCTCAGAGTCAAACTCTCACATCCATAAATGACTACAGGAAAAACCATAGCTTTGACTAGGCAGACCTTTATTGGCAAAGCAATGTCTCTGCTTTTTAGTATGCTGTCTAGGTTGGTCATCACTTTTCTTCCAAGGAGCAAGCATCTTTTAATATCATGGCTGCAGTCATCAACTTCAGTGATTTTGGAGCCCCCAAAAATTAAAGTCTGTCACTGTTTCCACTGTTTCCCTATCTATTTGCCGTGAAGTGATGGGACCAGCCAGAATAGCCATCATCAAAAAATCTACAAACAATAAATGCTGGAGAGGGTGTGGAGAGAAGGGAACACTCTTACACTGTTGATGGGAATGTAAATTGACATAGCTCTTCTGGAGAACAGTA
Source organism: Antilocapra americana (assembly GCA_007570785.1). Classification (NCBI taxonomy): domain Eukaryota; kingdom Metazoa; phylum Chordata; class Mammalia; order Artiodactyla; family Antilocapridae; genus Antilocapra; species Antilocapra americana. Next base: position 4,400,398 of record ML663013.1, on the reverse strand, counting down.
TGAACGTTCCTTTCATGAATTCTTAAAGCCATCTTCCTTCATCTCCAATATGTGCACCTTAGTCTTTGATTTTTCAAAGCTGGCTTTCTGTGCTAATTTCTCTCCCAGACCCTCTCCCTGCTTGAGGGCTGTCTCATTTAGGGCTTTTTCAGGTCATCTGAACTTTGTTGCCTGCTCCTTCTTTTCTGAGTTCTAGGAAACCTGTGTTCTCCCTCTTCTTCTGTTGTTGTTATTTAGTCACTAAATTTATTAACTATGCCAAAGCTTTTGACTGTGTGGATCAGAATAAACTGTAGAAAATTCTGAAAGAGATGGGCATATCAGACCACCTGACCTGTCTCTTGAGAAACCTGTTTGCAGGTCAGGAAGCAACAGTTAGAACTGGACATGGAACAACAGACTGGTTCCAAATAGGAAAAGGAATACATCAAGGCTGTATGTTGTCACCCTGTTTATTTAACTTATATGCAGAATACATCGTGAGAAATGCTGGGCTGGAAGAAGCACAAGCTGAAATCAAGATTGCCAGGAAAAATATCAATAACCTCAGATATGCCAATAACACCACCCTTATGGCAGAAAGCAAAGAAGAACTAAAGAGCCTCTTGATGAAAGTGAAAGAGGAGAGTGAAAAAGTTGACTTAAAGCTCAACATTTAGAAAACTAAGATCATGGGATCTGGTCCCATTACTTCATGGCAGATAGATGGGGAAACAGTGGAAATAGTGTCAGACTTTATTTTTCTGGGCTCCAAAATCACTGCAGATGGTGATTGCAGCCATGAAATTAAAAGATGCTTACTCCTTGGAAGGAAAGTTATGACCAACCTAGACAGCATATTAAAAAGCAGAGACACTACTTTGTCAACAAAGGTCTGTCTAGTCAAGGCTATGGTTTTTCCAGTAGTCATGTATGGATGTGAGAGTTGGATCATAAAGAAAACTGAGCACCAAAGAATTGGTGCTTTTGAACTGTGGTGTTGGAGAAGACTTTTGAGAGTCCCTTGGACAGCAAGGAGATCCAACCAGTCCATCCTAAAGGAGATCAGTTCTGGATGTTCATTGAAAGGACTAGTATTGAAGCTGAAACTCCAGTACTTTGGCCACCTCATGCAAAGAGTTGACTCATTGGAAAAGACCCTGATGCTGGGGAATATTGGAGAAGGGGACGACAAAAGATGAGATGGCTGGATGGCATTGCTGACTCGATTGATATGAATTCGGGTAAACTCTGGGAGTTGGTGATGGACAGGGAGGCCTGGTGTGCTGCGGTTCATGGGGTCGCAAAGAGTTGGACATGACTGAGTGACTGAACTGAACTGAGTCACTAAACTATTGTCCGACTCTTTTGTGACCCTGTGGACTGCAGCCTGCCAGTCTACAGAGGACTGTAGGCTCCTCTGTCCATGGGATTCTCCAGGCAAGAATACCAGAATGGATTGCCATTTCCTCTTCCAGGACATCTTTCCCAACCCAAGGATCAAACTTGCGCCTCCTGCATTGCAGGCAGATTACTTACCACTGAGCCACCTGGGAAGCCTCTTTTTTTTTTTTTAGAGACCCATAAATGGCTTTGAAAATGTCAGTTCTCACTTAAACTCATCTGCTGCTTTTTCCAGATTCTTCTTTTTCCTTTTTTTCCCATATATCAGCAAATCCTTTGCTTCATTGTCAGTGAAACTGTTTTTCTTTTTTTACCCAGTTCAATTTAACACCACTGTAATCTTTCTCATCACATGGTTTCCTGTTTGGGAAAACCCATTATTTTGACACTGTTTATAGCCTCCTTCCTGTTGTTACCTTCAGTATACAGCTCTTGTTTAATACTAGGTTTCACATTGATTGTTTCCTTCAAGGTTAGAACCACTATTGATGCTATAATATTTTATGATTACACAGTATCTGGTCTCCAAGAATTTCTAGAAGTACAATGCATTTTGGAAAGCATAAAAGAGATAGTGCAGACCACCATTTCCAAAGCACAATTTGTGCTTACTGGAAACTTGAACGGCATCACAATCTATACCCTGAAGTGTTAATTAGCCCCTTGCCTCACCAGATGGACTGCATTTCCAGACTGCAGGAGTACATGTTCTTTCATATATTTATTCTGGCTATTCACTGCTTTGATTAGTGTTATCCCATTGTTCCTACACTTTGGCCACCTGCTGCAAAGAGCTGACTCACTGGAAAAGACACTAAAGCCAGAAAAGATTGAAGGCAGGAAGAGAAGGAGGGCAACAGAGGATGAGATGATTGGATGGCATCACCGACTCAATGGACATGAGTTTGAGCAAAACTCTGGAAGACAGTGAAGGACAGGGGAGCCTGGCATGCTGCACTTTGTAGGGCCACAAATATTTGGACATAACTTTGTGACTGAACAAATTTAAAAAAAAAAACCCATTGTTCTAGGCCAGCCTAAGGACAAAAGAGATGGTGGAGAACCTAGTTACAATAGTAATAACTATAATAATATTACTAGATGCTTCACCAGACAAGTCAGATGCTCTTCTAAACACTTTATATATGTTATCTCGTTTTATCCTCCAACAACTCTATGAAATGAGCATAGTAATTATCCTAGTATTATAGAGAGTTAAGCATTAGGTTTAAATAACTTGCCCAAGTGACACCACTAGTAAGAGATGGCACATAGAAAGGGCACAAAAGCCAGATTTAACTCACAGTTGTGTCTGCAAGAGGTTGATCTGCTCGTCCCAGTGAGTTTACACCATCTCCATAGCATGTGTCAGGGAAGCTTTTCCCTGGCAATGTGGTGATTATGTCCAATGTGGAGGGCAGTTGTAAGGGACAGAAGAAAATGGATTTGTGAACAAAAATTGCAAAATGAAAGAGAGAAAACTTGTTTTGTGACCAGCTATAAGGAGATCAAAGTTTTGGGTTTCCTACCAGAAAATACACACCATTACAGTGGGATAGTAGTAATTTCTGATGAAAGTGCTACAATATGATCCTAAATCCATGGCCTGCACAGGTCAAATGGTAGCTGCCAGTTCACACGGAAGACCAGAGGGAATCACTATTATGGATCCACAGGCCACAGTGACTGGACCTGTGATATCGACTCTGTAGCAGTTTCACTACCTGAAATGTCTTTCTGTTTCATGGGTCACTTTGGATTGGTAAGCAGGAAATAGAGGGGGAAAGGAATCGATTGACACAATGGAATGTACAATCCATGCATAATGCATATTAAATCATCCTAAATATTCTTCAAAAGCCATGAATTGAATAAGGTCTTCTACAAGGAAACTCACAGCCATCACCCAAACATTTCTACACCACCCCGTGGTGGTTTCCCTTCCACGAACATAATGACAACCATTTCTGAAGATTTCCCCAAACTTGTCCCAACTGGGACACCCTCACTCATCCTTTATGTCCTTGCTCATCAAATATCGCTTAGGAAAATCTTTCTTCACTTTTCCCAAGCTGCATGAGATGCACCGTTCTCCGCGCCCTGTGGCATTTTGTGCTCCCTTATGGCGGCAGTCAGCTTATTGCCTTACAGTCCTTCATTAATAAATAGCATTGCTGTCAGTAGATTGTGTTTCCTGGACAGCAACCCTGTTGTATAGAATCTATATGATAGACCTTTAATACTCAGAGTGAGGATTACCACGCTGCAAATAGCCAAAAAATAGAGGATAGATGAATGGAAACATGAATAAACAAATAAATAAATGGGTCAACCTTTACTCTACCTTTCAACTATTTTAAATTACCTATTTGAACCATAGGTGTGCCAGGGTTTGATTAGAAAGAGAGAATCACAATGAATGAAATAGAATAAAAGATTTATATAAGAATTGGACCTTACACAGTTGCAAAAGCTGATTAAGCAGTCTACGTAAAGCCATTGCTTCTTCATCTGAGGAGAAGGCCGGAGCCAGCAGTGCGGGCAATTGGGAGGGAAAAGTAGACATGAGGTGGGTGAAACAAGGACAAACTGGGACCCATGAGAACAGAATGGAATGCACGTCTGGCTCCAACCTCAATAATGCGTGATACTGTGGTGCCTTTCTACCATGGAGTTGTATGTGTACCTTGGCCAAGATTCAGAGCAGCTGATACAGGAGATACAGCTCAAGCCAAAGGACAGGACTGATGCTCCAGGACAACAAGGCAAGATGACAGATCATGGGCTACACTCTTGCCTGATGATCTTACAAATGTGGCACTAAATTCTCTCATGGCCAACCCTCACCAGCGACCATGGAATAAGGACAGGATTCTGGGAGAGGCAGTTCCAGCTTAGTCAAGTCTACACTGGACAAAGCCACCACAGTAGGTGTACTATCATAGCCTACCCAAAGTGAGACCCAAGCGCCATTTTGCAATTTGAGTTTCCTACTTAGGTAGGGCCCATGTGAGTGAGAAGGAGAGAATTAGAAGAGCCAGAGAATGCAATCAGCAGGCAGCTACGGTAGATTGCGTTATGGGCTCCAGCTTCTCAACCCTCTTAGAATCTACACACTTGCATGCCTCACGGGGGACAGGTTGTACTTTCCTGAGCCTTGACTTTAGCCATGGCAGTGAAACTGACTTTGGCCAATATCATATGATGGAAAATATAGTGAAGTAGATCTGTCTTAAGAGGCTACACCTGCTTCCACTTACTCTCATGCTGTTTTCTGTCTCTGTGAGAAGATCCTAAGAGGGGAATCGGAAAGCATGGAGTAGGGCCTTCCTCCACTGCAGATGCATGAGTAATGACCACTCGGTTGTTTCAAGTTCGGTTTTGGAGTTGTTTGTTACACAACAATAGTTCATTGATACAACTCAAAGCAGAAAGAAGGTGGCTCCCATTGGAAGCCTCTCTCTGAGAGCTGTAATTTAGCACTTGTGTGAGTATCACTATCAGCCGCAGTTCTCCACTGAACAGTCCTTGTGCTTTGGTGCAGCCTTGTTATTGTTTTGTACAATGAGCCCTGTGGGGTAGGGAGTGCGCAGTGTGTGGAAAAGAAGATTAACTCGATGTGGGCCACCTCTGGCCAGCCACGGCATGGGAGATGCACACTGATCAGTAGCCAGAGCATGCAATGTAGGTGAAGTGGAAACCGAGGTGTGCACAGAAGAGGTTGGGACTTGGTGGGACTTTGAGTTTTTCTAAAGAGATTTCATTTTTTAAAATTTATTTATTTTTTAACTGGGGAATAATTGCTTTACAATGTTGTGTTGGTTTCTGCTGTATAACAATGTGAATCAGCCATAGGAATACGCATGTCCTTCTTGAACCTCCCTCCCATCTCCCACTCCATCCCACGCCTCTAAGTTGTCACAGAGCACCAGGCTGAGCTCACTGCACTATACAGCAACTTCCTACTAGCTATCTAATTCACACATGATCATGTATATGTTTCCATGTCACTCTCTCAATTTGTCCCACCCTTTCCTTTCCCGGCTGTGCCCATAAGTCTGTTTTCGATTCTGAGTCTCTACTCCTCCCCTGCAAATAGGTTCATCATCAGTACTATTTTTCTAGATACCATATACATGCATTAATATATAATACGTGTTTTTCTTTTTCTGACTTACTTCATTCTGAATAACAGGCTCATCCACTTCACTAGAAATGACTCAAATCCATTCCTTTCTATGGCTGAGAAATATTCCACTGTATATATGTACCACAGCTTCTTTATCCATTCATCTATGCCCAAGCTGTTGTAAATAGTGCTGCAGTGAACACTGGCGTATATGTGTCTTTTTCAATTATGGTTTTCTCAGAGTATATGCCCAGTAGTGGGATTGCTGGGTCATACGGTAGTTTTATTCCTAGTTTTGCTTTTTGTTGTTTTTTTTTTTTTTTAAGAAATCTCCATACTGTTTTCCATCATGGCTGTGTCAATTTACATTCCCACCAACAGTGCAAGAGGGTTCCCTTTTCTCCACATCCTCTCCAGCATTATTTTCAGAGAAGATTTGGCTGATGGGCAGCTGAGGACTGGCAACTGCAGAGTTGCTATATAAATAGCTTCTTCTAATGGTTCCTCATCACCTGTAGGATAAATGTCAAAAGCCTCAACGGTGCGAGAAAGGTGCTTTTCTGACCCAGCCTTCTTGAACCTTTGGAAACCTCTCTCCAATCCCTCCTTGTTCTTCCTACTCTCACACACCTGCAAATACTCTTTGCCTAGAATGTCCTTCTCTCTTCTCTCCTTAGCAAGCTCCTGCTTAATCTTCAGTGAAAGTCACTCGGTCACGTCCAGCTCTTTGTGACCCCATGGACTATATAGTCCATGGAATTCTCCAGGCCAGAATACTGGGTGGGTAACTTTTCTGTTCTCCAGAGATCTTCCCAACCCAGGGACTGAACACAGGCCTCCCACATTGCAGGCAGATTCTTTACCAACTGAGCTATCAGGGAAGTTTGCTCTTTAGAATCTATCACAAATGTTCAATGTTCTCTGTGGATCTCTTGCTCTTTAACTACTTGCAGCCTCCTAACTCACCTCTAGGCAGAATGAATGCTTCTCCAAGTCTTGGGTTGGCTGTGTTGCTACCTCCTCCATTAAGTATGACCTCTTGTGGGCAGGGACTGGGTCTCCCTCACTACTACATCCTTCTTCAGCATTTAACCCAGAACCTGGCAGGAAAAAGGTGAGCAGCAATTGTAGGTACTGACTAAGTCGCTAAGATACATTTCAAGAGGATGAAAGTTTTTCTCTACTGAAGTTTGTATTGTGTTCTAAAAAGATGACCTTGCTAATCATCAGTGGGTTACATGGCAAAGATGTGAATTTTTCAATTCCTTTGAGAAAAGAGGTCAGCTGGGAATCAGAGAAGAGCCTGAACCTTAAAATATACCTAAAAAATCTTAAACACATAAAATGACTACATTCCCATCAAATGCAAAATAGCTTAACAGAAGCCCACTTTAAATGAGCCACTTAAATAAATGTTGACAGAACATAAGCGAAAGCTTATCAAGGCTTTCACTTGGTTTCAGAGCCTTCTCTCTCAAACAACTATTTTTTTCTTTATTTTTCCAGAATCTCATCTCATTTTCCAAACACCGCTCACTCTTTCAGCCTTTGAAAAACCTGAAGTGATATTTTCTTCTTCCTAAACTGGCAACAGAGGAGCCAAAGCACTACTTGGGCAAGAAAGCAGAGAGGTGTCCTCTTCTTTCCGTTTCAGGTTTAGCAGAAATGATGCAAAGTCTTCTTTGACCTTCAGGCTCTCTGCCCACAGCCAGACCTAATCATCTCCCGTGTCTAGGGGTAGCATTACACACCATCCAGGAGTGCTGGTTCTGTGTGTGTGTGTGTGTGTGTGTGTGTGTGTGTGTGTGTGTGTGTGTGTGTGTGCTCATTCGCTCAGTCATGTCTGACTTGACTTCTTGTGACCCCCTAGACTGTAGCCCGCCAGGCTCCTCTGTCCCTGGAATTTTCCAGGCAAGAATACTGGAGTGAATTGCCATTTCCCTGTCCAGGGGATCTTCCTGACCCAGGGATCAAACTCGAGTCTCTGCATCTCCTGCACTGGCAGGCGGGTTCTTTCCCAGTAGTGCTTCCTGGGCCTCCCTTCCACTTGGCCAGCCGTGTCCTGGGGGCTTCCCTGGCTGCTCAGTGACCAAGAATCTGCCTGCCGATGCAGGAGACCCAAGTTCGATTCGTGGGTCTGGAATATCCTCTGGAGAAAGAAATAGCAACCCGCTCCAGTATTCTTTCCCTGGGAAATCCCCTGGACAGAGGAGCCTGGCCAGCTACAGTGCATGAGGTCGCAGAGTAGGACAGGATTTGTCAACTGAACAGCAACAGCTGTGTCCCACTACTCATGGTCAGTAGGGGGTGCTAGAGAGCGACTGTGAGCTGCAAGAGGAGGCAGGCGCTGGCTCCCTTCTCTTGTCCCTTTCAGGCTCACTGAAGCTGGTGGTGGCAGCAGCAGTTTCTTCCTGTGTCAACAGATAAGTTTTCAGCATTTGCAGAAAATGGCTTATCGCATATTGCACCCCTTTCCCCACTGACGCCAGGAGCAGCCAAGTGACATCCCCCATAAAAATTCTGGGTTTCAATTCCAGGAATCCTCCTCTGAGTTTCTAAGATTTAAAAAAAGTTCCAGTCTTTTTTTATTTTGTCCCTCCAGGCCTTCAAGGTGGTGGCTACTTTTCTGCGGCTATGACATTTTGAAACCTTAAAACCATCTTCTTTTTCTTCTCATTTAACTAGGTAACAACTTTCTACTTTGCTAATAACTCTTAATATTAAATTCTTTCTGTTTAAAAAACTGGTGTATCTCTGTCCTGTGATGGAAATCTGGCTGATACTAGCTGGTGTTGGAAAATATTTCAGCTGCCTGTTCCCTCTTCTGCACCCACTGTGAGGCTTCTACAGTAGTGATGTTAAGGTGCCCTGGTTGGCGGGTGCCATGCACATCCTGGATTCTCCCACTGAGTTCTGCAGCCCTCTCCCGATGGTTTTCACGCTTGTCACAAGCTCCAGTTACCACTTCGGTCCCCATTCTGATCATGGGGGACCCAGGCTCAAGTCTCCAACACCCACTCTTGTACTATAGTTCACAGCTTTCTTTTGAGACTTTCCAAACCCCCAACCCTATGTTAAGTTCCCTGATTACTAGCAACTGATCCCACGGTGGGGAAGGTCTTGTTTTATAGCTTTTTTCTGATTTCTGTAATGTATAAATACTTCCACCAGGACCAATTTCACTGAACATAGATTGCGGGGTTGGAAACACAATAGTATTCTATTATATGGGCTTCCTACGTGTTTCAGTTGTAAAGAATCTGCTGGCAATGCAGGAGATGTGGGTTTGGTCTCTGTATCAGGAAGATCCCCTAGATCTGGAATGGTGACCCATTCCAGTATTCTCACCTGGAGAATCCCATGGACAGAGGAACCTGGGGATTATAGTCCATGGGGTCGTAAAAGAGTTGGGCATGACTTAGTAACTAAACAACAAAACAACTCTGTTAGATAGTAGTTTCATTATAAGGATAAGATAGACACAATATGTAGTGTAAATAATAGAAATACAGAGTAAAATAATTAAAAATCGTGAGTTTTGTTATATTCTTTCTTCTTAATGTGATTTATTTAGTTGTTTGGTCTTCCCTGGTGGTGAATCCACCATGAATACAGGACCCACAGGAGACATGAGTTTGACCCCTGGTTCAGGAATATCCCCCGAAGAAGGAAATGGCAACCCACCCCAGTATCCTTGACTGGGAAATCCTATGGACAGAGGAGCCTGGTGGGCTAAAATCCATAGGGTTGCACAGAGTGGGACACAACTGAAGTGACTTAGCACACACGCACACATTTAGTTGTTTTTGCATGTAAGTTGCATTTTTATTGTCTCTACTTGACAACTGGGTCGCAGAACTTCTGAAAATTTAATTAGCTCCCACCAGCCAATGAGAGCTAGCCATGATATAGCAAGGGCCGGTGCTGTGTCTACAAAGTGTCCCTCCTCTATCCATGGAACCCTGAAGCTATGTAGGGCAAGCATGATGTGAAAACCACCTCTCTGGGGCCAATAAACTCAAGCCATCATTCTAATTCAGCCCATCACCACAACAACACATCTCAAATACAAGTCAGTGATTTGAGGGAGATTCCTGCAAGGCATATAAACACAGACATCCAGAACTCCAGGGATACCAGCCTCCTACCATTATAAAAGGATCCTGGACTTCCCTGGTGGGGCTGAAGTTAAGAATCCATCTGCCAATGCAGGGTACATGGGTTCAGTCCCTGGTCCAGGAAGATTCCACATGCTGAGGAGCAACTAAGCATATGCCACAACTACTGAAGCCCGAGTACCTAGAGCCTGCACTCCTCAACAAGGGAAGCCGCCACAGTAAGAAGCCCATGCACCGCAACCAGAGTAGCCCCTGCTAGCCACAACTAGAAAAAAGCAAGCACAGCAATGAGACCCAGTGTAGCCAAAAATCAAAATAAACAGATCAAAAAGGACCCCCTTGGACTTTACACAGAATGGCTGCAACTAAGTCCTAACACAGCCAATAAATAAATAACTATTTTTAAAAAAACAGGCAAGAGAGATGTATCTCATAAAACAAAGGAGGAGAACACAAAGAGAAAAGCCAGTTCATACTCCCGCGAGGACTTCTCTGAGTCTCAAACATAATAAATATCAAGAATCATGATTGTAGTGTGAAACATTGCTTCAATTCTTGGTAATTCAAACCTTTGAACCAGGCTCCCCATTACATCAAATGTCTTTCCTGAAATGTTTGTGCATATTGGTTGTGTTTCAGGGAGCTGTAGGACCAGATACTTGGGTTTCATCAAAATGAAAGGGATAAAGCTTTTGCCAGACTTAATACCTGAATAATAAGAAATCAAGTTGTAACCTTGAATGAATTCCAGAAACAAATTAGTTGCTGATTTTGCAGATCAGTTCAGGTCTGGAACAGCTAATGTTTGCCACATGGTAGGCACTGGTCGATGGAGAAGGAAATGGCAACCCACTCCAGTATTCTTGCCTGGAGAATCCCAGGGACAGAGGAGCCTGGTGAGCTGCCGTCTATGGGGTCGCACAGAGTTGGACACGACTGAAGTGCCACCTACCCAAAGAGGTAAGCACTATTTTACCCCCATTTTACAGATGAGTATATGGAGGCATTGAATTTAACTTTCTAGGTCACACAGTTTCTAAGGTCACACAGTTAGCAATGACAGAGGCAGGCATTCAACCCACCCAGTCTGAGTTTACAGCCCCTTCACCATTGTGCTGTGCTGACTTATTGTCAAAGCCACTTAATCCTTGCTGCTAAGAATTTTTTTTAAAATTTATTTATTTTAATTGAAGGCAAACTACAATATTGCAGTGGTTTTTGCCATACATTGACATGAACCAGCCATGCGTGTACATGTGTTCCCATCCTGAACCCCCCTCCCACCTCCCTCCCCATCCCATCTCTCAGGGTCATCCCAGTGCACCAGCCCTGAGCACCCTGTTTCATGCATTGAACTGGACTGGCGATCTGTCTCACGTATGATAATACATGTTTTAATGCTATTCTCTCAAATCATCCCACCCTCACCTTCTCCCACAGAGTCCAAAAGACTGTTCTATACATCTGTGTCTCTTCTGCTGTTTCTCATATAGGGTCACTGTTACTATCTTTCTAAATTTCATACATATGCATTAGTATACCATATTGGTGTTTTTCTTTCTGACTTACCTCACTGTGTATAATAGGCTCCAGTTTCATCCACCTCATTAGAACTGATTCAAATGTATTCTTTTTAACGGCAGAGTAATACTTCATTGTGTATATGAACCACAACTTTCTTATCCATTTGTCTGCCGATGGACATCTAGATTGCTTCCATGTCCTGGCTGTTATAAACAGTGCTGTGATGAACACTGGGGTACACGTGTCTCTTCAACTTTCTAGAGCCAGAAGCTGCAAGAAAGAATCTTGAGAATTTTCCATCCCCCCCTTTCCTGTGCCATCTCCATACATTCTTACTCCTGATTTCACACAGCCTATTTGTTTTGAAGATTTTACTTTAGAATTATTATTGGCTGTGCTGAGTCTTCTAGAGAAAGGCAGGGTGAGGCCTTTCTCTAGCTGCGCTGCGCAGGCTCTCTAGCCGCAGTGTGCAGGCTTAGCAGCCCTACAGCACACGGGGTCTTAGCTTCCCGGCCAGGGATTGAACCCACATCCCCTGCATTGGAAGGCAGATTCTTAACCACTGGACCACCAGGCAAGTCAAGATTTAATCTTTGATTCAGAAAACAAAGATGGTGTAATCTGCCTGACACCCCTCCCAAACTCTCCTGACCCATCGTCTCACAAATGAATCCAAGCTGGGTGTGTGGTTTTCCCCCAGATGATATTAATCCCGAGAGCTAATGTCCATTGGGTGCCTACTGTGAGCTGGGATGTGTTATATTTTCAGCAAATGGTGGTTAGTAGCATCATTTATCACACTACCTCTCCACTTTTACTCTCATAACTATACTCAGATGTAGGTTTCATTTTTACCAATGAGGAGACTGAGGCTCCTTAAAGTTACAGGGCCCTGGAAACATCCCTTGGCTAGGTGGTGGCTGAGCAGAGATGCCCAGATACCAACTCCAGCCTCGCCCTCTCCTACCTGCTCCTTCTCAAAAGCACTTCTTCTGCAAGGAGGAGCCATGTTGGAGGGAGCCCCCAGGCAGACATTACTCGAATTACGCTTAACTACTGCAGAGACTTATTATGCATTTTCATCTTCTTAGTGCTTTCTAATTAAAAAGGAGGGGAACATGGTGATCTTTTTGCTCTGTAACGTCTGTTTTCTCTGAGTGGAAAGCAGAGGGCCCCCAATGAGAGCCTTTGCATAATGGAGCTCATTGTATTGCAATCAGCTGTTTAAGTGCAGAGTTCTCCAAGGTCCTTTTTTACTGGAGAGAGTTAATTAATAACAGTCACTAATCACTTTCCGGAGCTCCGTCTTGATTACCAAGAATATGTGAATCTACTTAGTCATCTAAAAATTTAAAGTGTGCCCCTACCGTAACAGACTTTAATTAATGGTAATAATAATATTATTATTCCTATTTAACATCAATGGAGTGCTTACTAAGGACCAGGTACTCTGCTATGTGATTTTTATTTAATCCTCACAAGGACTTTAATTAGAAACAGGCACAACTGGTTTTCTTTCCACCTTGCCCATGAAAAGCCCAAAGTGAAGGTTAAGGCGAAACCTAGGTGTATGCAAGCCCAGGGCCTTGATGGCCTCCACAGCCTAGGGGATAGTAAATCATTTTGTTTTATATTATAACAAAACACTCCTTTACTCACCTAGCAGAGCTCAGAGTCATGACATCCAAGAAACTGAAGACACGTACAGCAATACACTGAAGTTACAACCACTTGTGGGCTTCCCACTTGTGGCACAGTGGGTAAAGAATCCACCTGCCTATGCAGGAGATGCAGGAGACGTGGGTTTGATCCCTGGGTTGGGGAGATACCCTGGAGGAGGAAATGGCAACCCACTCCAGTTTTCTTGCCTGGAGAATCCCATGGACAGAGGAGCCTGGTGGGCAACAGTCCATGGGGTCACAGAGTTGGATATGACTGAGTGTAGTCACACGCACATGGACACACGCATACGGACACACACCGACCATTTGACTATAACTAAGGAAACATTCCCAAGACCTTTGAGCTTGGGTCAATGGCAGCTAAGCCCAAGGCAAGCAGCAATCCGTTCTCCCACTTGGCGCCCTTAAGACTAAAACCTGGACAGGGTAGGATGCTGGCGACCTCTGGGTGGCCAAGTGGAAACCCAGCTGAGTGGTGTGATCTATTAACTCTTCTAGCTGAGACTGTACAGATCTTCACTGTACAGATCCTTCAGAACCAATAATCCCGTTGTATGGTTAGTGGGAACCAGACAAAGAATTTAGGATTAGAAGAGGAGTCCCCAACCTCTGGGATCTAAAGCCTGATGATCTGAGCTGATATAATAATACTGTGTTAGTTGCTCAGTTGTGTACACCTCTTTGTGACACGATGGGCAGCAACCCACCAGGCTCCTCTCCCCATGGAATTCTCCAGGCAAGAATACTGGAGTGGGTTGCCATTCCCTTCTCCAGAGGAGCTTCCTGATTCAGGGGTTGAACCTATGTCTTTTGCAAATCTTCTTCATTGACAGGTGGATTCTTTACCACCTGCACCACCTGGGAAGCCCCGGGGGCCAGGAAGGGGTTTTTATGGGGGAGGGATACCAAGCTGAGCAAAAAATTCCTGCCCACTGTAGTTCCTAGGCAGATAGAGTTTAGAGTGGAACTGTCTGTTCCACTGGAATTCCATGGAATTCTCCAGAAAAGAATACTGGAGTGGGTTGTCAATCCCTCCTCCAGGGGATCTTCCTGACCCAGGAATTGAACCTGTGTCTCTTATGTCTCCTGCATTGGCAGGTAGGTTCTTTACCACTAGCACCACTTGGTAAGCCCAGTCTCTACTGTACTTGGTAGAAATAGTAACATTGATTATGAAGTGCTGCCCTGGATCTTGCTGGAAATATTTTATTAGTACATGAGCTGAACTTGTGAAAATTTGAAAACTTATGAATTCTGGAAATGGTCTGACTTCAAGGAGTATTAGACCAGGCAGTGTAGACCTGAATGTAGAACTTACTTCATGGGGTAGTCGGCTGATGGGACTGTCTATGTAGAATAGTGCAGAGCACATGGAAAGGGCTCAGTGAGTGTGAGCAGGGCACAAGTGTGACCTGGCACCAAACCTGGGTCCATGTCTCATTCCACTCCCCTCCCACCTGACCTTGATGAACTACATAACGTTGCTCAGGCTCCCCTTGTAAAGTGAAGATGATAGCCATTATGCCAACTGAATCAGTGAATGCATGCAAACTACTTGGTAAATTGCTCAGTACATCACAAATACTAGTAGTAGCTATTCTTATAATTATTGCACTCTGACATAGATTAAAATTATTCTTTTATAAAGGACACAGCATTAGAGCAAAACTCAGAAAACAAGGCAGTTAAACCTGCGCTGGTATTCCGAGAATTTTACAGAGAATAGAAAGGCTACCCAGTGTGTTAATCTAAGCTGACCTTTTGTGCCTTCTTTAATCAGATTAAAGTACTTTTTCATTAAAATAGTTTTAGTTTGTTTTCACATAATTTTCTTGATGGATTCCCCACCCCCCAGAAATTCTAAGACAAAAATGAGAACAAAAGAGTTATTTCTTGTTTTCACCAATAGAATCTACTTCAGAGGAACAGGTGAGGATGGGAAGATTGGAGAAACTCAATAAGGATACTGCTCTCAGGACGGTAGGACTCAGCACTTGTTTCTAATCCCTTCTGCCCTTGGTGGGGTGACTGAGGACGTGGGCCACTCATCCCCAAGAGAACTTGCCGCTTGCTGGGAGTGTCGCTGGTGGATAACTCCACATTCCCTCCAATTACATCCATTACATGGGTGCCAAGACCTCTCTTCTTCCATATGGCTGGCAGGTCCTAGTGCCAGGCCATTCCTGACATCAACATGAGATTCCTCTAATGGGAAACTATCGCTGGGGATGCCCCATTGTCCTTTTTGTCACTTTCTTAGAACTACAGTCTGAAGCTCGTTCAACCCAATCCTTCCTCCTCTCTCTTCTCGTACAGGTATCTGATCTGCAGTTGGAATCTAAAGACTCACCTTGCCTAGTTGTGGTTTCTCCCCTTTTTTTAGTCAGAGCCAATCCCTCCAAGTAAATATCTTGCTCATCTAATCACTTATAATTCCATCTTGGTGTTTGCTCCTTAAAGAACCCAAATTTATGCAAAGGACCCTGACTTTATTTCCCAGAATCCCTTGCCTTGGGAGTTATGGATGCTATTGAGGTTTTGCCCCTGAGATGTTCTTACAGAAGATTTGGAAAGGAGAAGGAAGAAGGGAGACATTAATCTCTGTAGCTGACAATTGAGCTTCAGCAGATTTGGGATTTTGCAATAAGCCAACTCCACATTCCACTGTGAAATCACAAGGCTCATGGACTCATGGACTCAGAACATTGGCAGCAGCAGAGAACCTCAGACCACAACTGCCATGGCAGGATTTCAGAGCTGTACAGCAGCATCTCTTTAGCTCCTGCCTTTCCAATGTTTCCAATAATTTCATAAGTACCCATTTTTTACAAAAAAATTCAAATTCTTTCTGTTTAAAACACCCAAGGTGATTTGCATTTCTTGAGCTTAATGCTGACTGATACAGCAAATGGATTTGTAAGTTGCAAAGTTAACTTGTTTATGCTCAGGGAAAATGTTTAATAAATGCTGTTATCTTCTAAGAGCTTCTCCAGTGGCTCAGTGGTAAAGAATCCACCTGCAATGCAGGAGATGCAATTAGATCCCTGGGTTGAAGATCCCCTGAAGGAGGGCATGGCAACCCACTCTAGTACTCTTGCCTGGAGAATCGCATGGACAGAGACTGACTGGCTGTACTCCATGGGATTACAAAGAGTTGGACAGGACTTAGTCACTAAGCACACGTGCATACACATTACCTTCTAAAACTTGGAAGTGAGACTATATACGTCCCAAATTATGAACTCTAAAGGAAGGAATTATAAGGATGTAGAGGATTCCTTTGTGCTGGCTGCTCCTCACAAGGTGTTTCAAGAAAAATTAAGCTCCAGCAGGGATTTGCCAGAGAGCAAGCAAGATAGAAGGGAAGAAGTCATCCAGGGATTAAGATTTTCACTTTGCTGGAAAAGGCAATGAATATATACTGGGTTTCCTTGAACCAATCCTTGAGATAATCCTTGTTTACATGGACAGAAGTGTTTCAGTTTGAAAAATAAACTACATGGCCATCCTATTTATGCCCTAAATAGCTAGAGAGAGGGGACTATTGTTCAAAACATTTTTCAAAGACCTATTGAGTTGAGATCTTTTAGTTCACAGTAAGTCAACAGTAAGTCAAACAAAAGTAGCCCTCATTGACTAAGGATCAATTGAAGATGTTGCCTTTCAATTCACCTTAGTGTTTTAAAAGACTTTGGTGTATGGAGCTATCAAATTGTGGAAGTGAAACAGAGCCAGACCCTATGGTCCTTTCCACCGTGTCCTCTGCCTGACTTTTGTCTGTAGAATAACTTTAGTCAAGGGGGATTAATTAGAGAAGTGAGAAAATGCAGAAACAAAGGCAAACAGAGAAGACCAAATAATAATATAGCAGTCATTAAGCATAATCAAGAACCTTTAGGTCCTTCTGAAGGGCTATCAGAGAAGGCAATGGCAACCCACTCCAGTACTCTTGCCTGGAAACTCCCATGGACAGAGGAGCCTGGTAGGCTGCAGTCCATGGGGTTGCAAAGAGTCGGACATGACTGAGAGACTTCACTTTTCACTTTCATGCAATGGAGAAGGAAATGGCAACCCACTCCAGTGTTTTTGCCTAGAGAATTTCAGGGACGGAAGAGCCTGATAGGCTGCCGTCTGTGGGGTCGCACAGAGTCGAACACGACTGAAGTGACTTAGCAGCAGCAGCAGCAGCAAGGGCTCAGATAATATTCCGAGCCATGTCCTGTAAGTGTCTTATAGATACTGAAACCCCTACCGGGTGGAAGAAGTTAATGACCGTAGCCTTGACCTAAGTTGCAACAACTCCAAGAATTGGCCTCAGGGAAATGAGAACATACTGAAACTGGAACTGAAGATTAACTGTACTTAAAACAATCAAGATGACGCTGGTCAGACCACCTCATGACCAATTGCCAGATGACTGTCACCTGACTGTGCTGTTTCTGCATGTGGCCCCCTCCCTCCCCCTATAAAAGGTCTAGCCCATCGATTGTCAGGATAGCGGGTCAAAGAGTTGGCCTTAGGACAGGTATCCGCCCTTCCCCCAGGTTGCCAGCATCCAAAATAAAGCAAAATTTCCTTTCCATCAACCTGGCCTCCTTATTGGATTTTCAGTGTCAAGCAGCTGGACCCTTCAGTTACAGAAGGGTGATGGGTATCACAATAAGGCAGGCTTAAGGTAATGTCTAGGAGAGAACTTGGGGAGGGATTCTGGCATATGGAACTCACTAGAGGCAAATGGAGTTGTATTGCCAACGAAATTATAAAACTGGTTTGCAGACCCTGTGGATTTTTAAGCAAGTCCCAGATCCTCCAAATTCTCACATATAGAGTAAGCTGTAAAAGCTGTGTCATGGCCAGAGGTGTCTTACTCTGCGGAAACTGCTTCAGATGTGAATGCGGCAAAGAAGGGAACAGCAGGAAGAAATTCTCAAGGTCAGGGTCAGGGGATGCAGAAGAATATGGCTAAGAGAGTTTTTCCAACAGAACAGAGCCAGTGTAAAACCAAGCGGCTAATTCCCCTGCAGCTTAACACTCAGAAAACCTTTGGGGATAGGCGTGAACAAGCCCCATTTTATAGATGGGGAGACTAAAATTCAGACAGTTTGACTGATTTCTCTGGGACCACACAATTAACTGTGGAGATTTAAAGCAGGTTGCTCTGACTCTTGAACGGATGTTCTTTCCAGTGAGGTCAGCCATCTCTCTATCCAGGGAGCTGCAATCTGAGGATGCAGTTAATAATGCACCTGCTGGGTAGAAGCCTGCTTGTCTAACCTGCCCTGAACGTTCATGGGACTCATTGCTCAGTCCACCAGGAGAGGAGAAGCACTCCCATTACTTGATTTATTTGCCTTATTTCTGAACGGAATAAAGTACTCACCACTGGCATGACTGGCCTCCTTATTTCATACCAGATTTGTTCTAAATGACTTCAGGCTGTTTCCCAAAAAAGCCAGACTTAAAGGACAAAGATTTGCCACCGCACAAGTTATTCAAAAGAAATGTTTTAGGCTCTGGCCACATTTAACCTCTATCTCTGAAAGCTACTGGGCAATTGAAAAGGACAAGGGGATCACTTTTCACTGGGTCTGCAGACCCCATTTTTAGTTACCTGAAAAAGGGACACTGTAACCCGCATCAACTCCAGGGGACATCTTTTAATGACCAAGAATATCAGTGACAAAGCCAATACCTCTCTCCAAATGCCAGATTAATAACTGGACATGGACTTCCCTGGTGGTCCAGTGGTTAAGAATTCACCTGCCAGTGCAGGGGACACAAGTTTGATCCTTGGTCCGGGAAGATCCCACATTCTGTGGGGCAGCTAAACCCGTGCGCCACAGCTACTCAAGTTCTTGTGTCTGGAGCCCATGCTCTGCAACAAGACAAACCATCACAGTGAGAAGTACGCACATTGCAACTAGAGTGTAGCCCCTGATCACCACAGCTAGGGAAAGCCTGCACAAAGCAACAAAGACCCAGCGAGCCAAAAAATAATTTAAAAATTAAATGTACAAAACTGTAGCACCCCTGCAATGCCTCTTCTAAAAATTAAAATGAAACTGATATCAAGGGATATTTTATTTGTGTATCTCCTTGACTTTATAAGAAGTAATAAGGACTGTAGTTGACTCCTAAAAGGGGCAACTTAAGCTTTTGTAAGGTCTCAGACCCAATCGATCCCACTTCAGATGATGCCCACTTGCCAGTCTCCATCCCTTTTACAAATGGTCTTTTTTTTTAGCTAAGAAAGGATGTTATGGAGGCAGTTGAGTTTTCAGAACAGCAAATGATAATATGACCTTGGAACAGAAAGGGCATAAACTACACCCTGGGATGGCCTGGCCGCATACGTCCTTGAGTTCTTATGGAGAAGCCATTGTATAGCAGTGAATAATGGGTGGAACACACAGCGTTTTTCTTCAGGGTTCACAACTCTCCATTTGTTTGTCGCTCACAAAGCATTCACCAAACTATGTGAAGGGCACATTTGAGGCCCTTCTTTTAATGACCAAGAGCATCAGTGACAAAGCCAATACTTATCTCCAAATGCCAGATTGGACACAAGTTTTCAGGGACAGAGAACAAGACATGAAGCAATTACGCCCCAAGTAATGATTATTACTTATCGACAAGGAGAAAAAAAAACACATTTGTGAGTACAGAGTCTGAAACAACTGGGTTAAAAGCCCACTGTAAACACCATCCCGTTCTATCCCATCTGTTGGGCATTTTTGCTAAAATCCAATAATGATCTGATGACAAATCTAACAAAGATCTTACACAAACCTGACTGCATATGGAGCTTGTTGATATGCATACAAAATAAATCAGTTCACAAAAAGATAAGGCACTAATCTGCCATCTTTTGGGGGTGATCCATAAAAATTAAATTAAATCTGTACTTTCCCTATTCACTGGCTTAGATTGTTAATAGGCTTGGCTATATCTTGATCGGATCCTAAGCATAAGCTGAAAACTGAGAAGACAGGTTTTGTCCATGTGAAGTAGTTAATTTTGGGGGAGCATCTTAAAAGGGATTCCCAAGCATAGTTGAGAATTTTGAGCAAAAAGAGATAAATCTTACAAAGCTTTTTTTTTTTTTTAAGAATAGGAATACATTGAAGATATGAATTGCCAGAGGCCCGGAAGAGTTTATTCTCTGGTCACTGGTTCACTGCCTTGGTGTATAAGGCAATCTCAAGAATGCCAAACACCTTCTTGCAATGTCTCACTCTTAGGATTGTCCTAGGTAGCATATCTGGGGGTGTCTATTATATTGGGCAGTCCATATTCCCTAAATGTATGCACACTCAAGATGATGGGAATATATATACTCCATCACTATCTTTCCTTCTCTTTCATTTCCTGCCTCCCTAGTTCTTACAACCCTCCATGTTTGGCCAACACATCCTACACCTCCAACCATATGGTGGTTTGGTGAATCTCCTCTTCTTCAGTGGCCCTCAGATTCCTCCAGCAGATGAATTCTCTTTGCCCACTCCAGAGATCATTTTATCAACAAGGGGAAAATTGAGCTGGAAAGGCCAAAGGACTCTGGATGCCTGCACACAACTGTTTGAGATGAAATGTTCTCAGTACCACGTGGGGACTGTTATGAAGGTGGTGACCAGGGATCCATGTCCCTGCCAGCCACTGTGTTATAGAATGCAGCCCCTTTCCCCTCCCGGAAGTGAGAGAGTGAGCAGATGGGGAATTCCAGCTCCTTATTTTTAATCTTGATTATTTCTTCAATCTGTTTTTCAAACTTTAGGAGGTGAGAGAGGGCTGCTGAGTGGACTAAAGGAGGAGAGACTCACACCCTGCCACTCAGTACACAGGGCTGCTCCCTTCTCCTCTTTACACCTCCCCTCAAGAGCCTTACCCTTGCTTCTCCAAACCCCCTTCTCTGCTTGAAAAAATGGAGCTCCTTTAGTTATACCAGGAGTAGATAGCTGAGGCTGGGGAGCCACCTTAGACCCCTCCACTGAGCCTGGTTTTATTAGTTTGCTGTTACTCCTAACACAGTTTTGTGCCCTGAGATGGTGCAAGTACAAAGTCCCTCAGGAATGAGTATGTGATGCTGGAAGTCCCATGGACAGAGGAATCTGGTAGGCCTGCAGTCCATGGGGTCGCTAAGAGTCAGACACAACTTTCATGCATTGGAGAAGGAAATGAAAACCCACTCCAGTGTTCTTGCCTGGAGAATCTCAGGAACGGGGGAGCCAGGAGGGCTGCCGTCTATGGGGTCGCACAGAGTCTGACATGACTGAAGTGACTTAGCAGCAGCAGCATTTCTGACTCATGATCCTATGGACTGTAGCCCATCAGGTTCCTCTGTCCATGGGATTTCCCAGGCAAGAATACTGGAGTGAGTATTCATTTCCTTCTCCATGGGATCATCCCCACCCAGGAATCAGATCTGCCTCTCTTGCATCTCCTGCATTGCAGACAGGTTCTTTACCACTGAGCCACCAGGGCAGCCCCCAGGGATAAATGTTAGTACCTACCTATTCTAGCATGTCTTCTAAATGACTAGAAGACAGCTAAGAGGGAAGGGTCCAAGATTTCCATTGTCTGGACATTCATCAGGGCTCTAAGAAAACAAATGGAAAGAGATGGATCACAGAAAGGACTTAGAAAACAGGATACCAGAACAAAGACTTTTGGGATGACTTTTAACAGAGGTAAATGTGAAGTAAATGCTTTGGGATAAGAATAAACTCAGATTGCAAGCAAGAATTAAGAGCCAGAGCTACTGGTAAAAAATGGGCTCCATGAAGACTGCTGAGTTGGGGCATTAAGATTTATTATGCACACGCACCACACACACACATACACAAAACCCCAGAAAGGTGGTTACTATTTTTATTATTCAGTTTAACACACTGAGGTACAGAGAAATTTAGTAACTCGGCCAGTGTCACACAGCTAGTAAATAACAATGTGTGTTAGTCCTCTCAGTCATGTCTGACTCTTTGCAACCCCATTAACTGTAGCCTGGCAGGCTCCTCTGTCCATAGAATTCATCAGGCAAGAATACTAGAGTGGGTAGCCATTTCCTTCTCCAGGGAATCTTCCTGACCTAGGGATCAAGCCCAGATGTCCTGTGCTGCAGGCAGATATCTATACCATCTGAGCCACCAGGGAAGCCCAGTACATGACAGATTTGTATTCAAACCCAACAATCTGTTGTCTTGACTTTGCTTTTTATTTTTCCAACATTATACAAAAAAAATTCATTGAAAATGTATGTTCATTCAATTCTGGTTTCCTCGGTGTATATGCCCAGCAGTGGGATTGCTGGGTCATATGGCAGGTCTATTTGCAGCTTTTTAAGGAACCTCCACACTGTTTTCCATAGTGGCTGTACTAGTTTGCATTCCCACAAACAGTGTAAGAGGGTTCCCTTTTCTCCACATCCTCTCCAGCATTTATTGCTTGTAGACTTTTGGATGGCAGCCATTCTGACTGGTGTAAAGTGGTACCTCATTGTGGTTTTGATTTGCATTTCTCTGATAATGAGTGATGTGGAGCATCTTTTCATGTGTTTGTTAGCCATTTTTTATATCTTCTTTGGAGAAATGTCTGTTAAGTTCTTTGGCCCACTTTTTAATTGGGTTGTTTATTTTTCTAGAATGGAGCTGCAGGAGTTGTTTGTATATTTTTGAGATTGTTTGTCTTTTGCTTCATTGGCTATTATTTTCTCCCATTCTGAAGGCTGTCTTTTCACCTTGCTTATAGTTTCCTTTGTTGTGCAAAAGCTTTTAATTTTAATTAGGTCCCATTTGTTTATTCGTGTTTTTATTTCCAATATTCTGGGAGGTGGGTCATGGAGTATCCCGCTTTGGATTATAGCAGAGAGTGTTTTGCCTATGTTATCCTCTAGGAGTTTTATAGTTTCTGGTCTTATGCTTAGATCTTTGATCCATTTTGAGTTTATCTTTGTGTATGGTGTTAGAAAGTGATCTAGTTTCATTCTTTTACCCCAATGTTCATCGCTGCATTGTTTACAATAGCCAAGACATGGAAACAACCTAGATGCCCATCAACTGATGAATGGATAAGAAAGCTGTGGTACATATACACAATGGAATATTACTCAGCATTAAAAAAAATTCATTTGAAGCAATTCTACTCAGATGGACAAAACTGGAGCCCATTATCCAGAGTGA
This sequence comes from Antilocapra americana, assembly GCA_007570785.1. Classification (NCBI taxonomy): domain Eukaryota; kingdom Metazoa; phylum Chordata; class Mammalia; order Artiodactyla; family Antilocapridae; genus Antilocapra; species Antilocapra americana. The sequence continues at coordinate 4,377,387 of ML663013.1, read as the reverse complement.
AGTAAGCCAGAAGCAAAAACAACAATACAGTATATTAACGCATATATATGGAATTTAGAAAGACAGTAACGAGAACCCAACATGGGAGACAACAAAAGGAACGCAGATGTATAGAATAGACTCGTGGACTTTGTGGATGAGGGTAAGGGTGGGATGATATGGGAGAAGGGCATTGAA
>ML663013.1:4353074-4377110 GCA_007570785.1 Antilocapra americana | reverse complement strand
CCCCCCAGACCATGTCCTCCGCCAGCCTTTTGTCTGTGGAAAACTTTAGCCAAACAATAATTTGAATCAGAGAAATGAGAAAATGCACAAACAAAGCTAAACAGTCAAACAAGACTAAATAATAATAGTTTAGCCCTTAAGCAAAGTCAAGGACCTTTAGTTTCTCCTCGAGGGCTACAGATAATATTCTGAGCCGTATCCTCTGAGCGGTCTTATAGAGACTGAAAGCCCACCAGGTGAAAGGAGTTAGCTAAGTGGTGACGAGACTTTCAGCGTAAAGAATCTGCCTGCCAACGCGGGAGACGCAGGGGACGTGGGTTTGATCTAGGGGTCAGGAAGATCCCCCGGAGGAGGAAATGCACCCTGTCCCAGTGGTCCTGCCTGGAGAATCTCAGGGCCAGAGGAGCCGGACAGGCTCCAGTCCACAGCGTCGCAGACACGACTGAGGCAGGCGAGGAGACCAGACTATAGCCACGGCATCAGCTGCCACGAATCTGAAAACTGGCCTCAAAGAAACGGGAATAAACCCGTCCTGGAAGCAGAGACTAACTGTCCCGGTAACAGTCAAGGTGACATCCATCAGACCACGGCCTGAGCCGTCCCAAGATGGCCGTCCGAGCTGCCGTGCTGGTTCTGCGGGAAGCCCCGCCGCCCCCGACTGTCAGCGCGGGGAGCCGGCCTTGGGATAGGAGTCCCCTCTCTCCACAGCCCGCGTCATCCCCACGTTGCCGGCCTCCGGAATGAAGCGAACTTTGCTTTCCACCAGCCTTCCACTTTACTGGACTCAGAGAGGTGGGCAGCCAGACCGCCCGTCTCGGTACCAGTGTTTAGGGCCCTCGGCGAGGCTGCGCTCTCGCGATACTTGCCTCCCCGGGTTTTCCGCAGGAGAGCGGCGGCCATGCTGCTGGGCCGGGCTGGTCGCCGGGAGCCTGCTCCGACTCGCTGGCCCTGAGAGGGGCTTTGGGGGACGTTCCTAGCAGCTGCCGAAACCGTTTGTTTCCGGGATCCTCCCTGTTTCGCCCCTGCTCGGCATTGGCTGCCAACGTACCGCGTTTCCTCAGTGGAACGGAAACAGGCATCTGGAAGAGCTGAGGAGCTCCAGGACTAGGCCCACCGGTATGCCCCTGGGAAAGTACTCCTTCGAGCTCGAATTACTGTTTGGGCATTTTGCTCATTGGTTCTGATGTGTGTCTGATGTTGAGACCATTTGCGAACAGGAAGAATTGGGCGTTCTTGCCAGTTAGTTCTCAAGTGTTAGGTGTGGGGAAACATTTGTGAGCATCATTTGGACATTTTGCCAATAGGTTCTGATGTCATTATGCCATGGAGGACCATTTGTGATCACTGAGTGGCATTTGGGCCTTTTTGCCAGTTGTTTCTGATGTATGTCTGACATCAAGGACCCTTTGTATTGGGGAAATATTTGTTTGGGGCTCCATGTTGGTCATCCTTCCCCAGGATTTGTGCTAGTTCTGTCTTCTGATGTGTGAATGTGTATTCTGTTTGTGTGATTGGTATCTTTGTTGTCTTTTGTCAAATGGGAAATTCAGGTTCAATGCATTAGAAAATTTTTAGCTATGGAATTATGGCTCAAGAAAAGGATAGATGATTTTTTAACAATGTATGGCAGCAATATTCTTCAGACTCCAATGACAATTGGTTAAGATGAAACTCCTTTTTTGAAATTCCAAAATTGGTTCTTTTTGCATATGGAGTTAGAGAGAGCTAGTTTGATAAAATACCATTTTCAGAATTCTGACTCTCAGAGAACAAAAATATGCCTAAGAGAAAGCTTGAATTGAACTCTTATCATGTCCTTGAAATACAAATACAGTTCACTTTGCCTGAGACTTCAGCTTTGGGTTAATTAGTAGAACTTCAAAAGATCTTTGGGTTCATTAAATACATACCTTGTACCATATTAAATTGTGCTATGAGAAAAAATCTATTTTTTTGAGGTTATGGAATATGTTCTCAAGTTTGCCAATCAGAAAATGCTGGTATAATGTTCAAGGACTTTCTTCTTGGTTTTGTTATGGTTTCTTAAAGGTTAAAAATAGTAGTACTTAATTAAAGATGCTAAAATGATAAAGGAAACATTTCAGTGTATAAAGTAAGTAAGGTATGTAGAATATGCTGGCCAGAGAAGGTATAAAGACTGGAAATATTTTTATTGAGGAAAAAAGTAGAATAATTTTGTTCTAAAGCTGATTGCTGATACATGGGGAAAATAAGGGACAAATTACTATGAATCCAGAAAGTGATAAAAGATTTGTGAAGAACTTTGGGAAAATAATTTTTTATATTTTCAGGATTGATTAAGAATTTTATTAGATAAATTGATTTTGTTATTAATAATAAGCTAGTTCAAGACTGGAATTTTGTTTTCTTTCTCTGTGAGAAGAGCAAAGTTTTCCTGGAATATTGAACTGTTTTTAATAACAGATTGTCAGTTTCTGCTGTGGCTGACTTTGAGTATTCCAGAAGGTCCTTGAGGCATCTCAGAAGAAATACTAAAGTAACTAGGATTATTTGGTACATTAAATTACAAGGAGAACATTGTCAAATAAAAGTGATAAAAAATCTTAGGTTATACTATGTGGGTAAGTGTCATTAATATAAATGTTCTAAAAGTTATTAAACAAATACAGCTTTTTAATAACTTGCAGGTCATACTGCTAAACTGAGTAAAACATTTAATAAGCTCCAATGGAAAGCTATTGTTTTGCTTGTAACCATATTTTTGATGCCCAGTGTTTATAGTGGAAAAGAAAATTGTCTAGTGAAATTGTCACAGGGTATAACTACTCACAATGTATATCACTCAGAAGTACCCAAGAAAAGGGAGATTTGAAATGAAGCAGAATGCTGTGGTGCCCCCCTCCACATATCCTCAGCCTGTCTATAGATGCCACACACCTCTCCTTATACTAAGGCCTTCTTGTACATTACAACAGTATGATTTATCACACCTGAAGTATTTTTATAGAAAGTGTCTAGTACCATCCATCATATAATACCCAATCCATATTCAGATATCCCCAGTTGTTTTGAAAAAAGTTTTTTTAAATTAGAGGCAAAATTAAAATTCACACATTAATTTTTCTAATATTTCTAAGAAAAGCTGCTCTATCTCATTTTTTTCACAACATCAACTTTTTTGAAAAGACCTGGCCAGTTGATATCTGGTTTTGTCTGAGTCTGCTCTGAAGAGACTGAACACACTGTCCTTCAAGGGCAAAAATTCAAGTCGCCCCAACACTGAGTTCACCCACTTTGCCTTCTGCCAAAACACACACCCTGCCCCTACATGGAAACTTCCTGTGGCCCCTTTCAGTCTACCATAATATTTAATATTTGTCTATATCAACACCAGTAAGTTTCTGAATTTATCTTTATATGCTTATTAGGGTTATAAGTTTTTACATAAGGCCTGGCACAGAGCAGACCCTCAGCATATGTTTCTAAATAAATAAGCTAAATTTCTCTTTTTAACTCTTTTTAAAATTTCAGTATAAAAGCATTCAAAAAAGTGCATAAACTTTAAGTGAAGAGATTTAAGATCTTTTATAAACACCCACCCCAGAACTGCCATCTGATCCAGATTAAAGCTATTTCCAGCCTGGCAGAAAGCATCCTCCTGCCTCTCCCAGTTACCATTCACAAAGGTAGCTGTTGTCTGAATTTCTGTCATCATAGGTCAATTTAACTTTCTTATAAACATATGAATAATAGATGTTTTTCTGTGTGTGGCTCTTTCACTCAAAAAAGTGTCTGCAGATTTATCCATGGTGTTACTTTGTTCTTCATAATTCAGAATTCATTACTCTTCAATGCTATGTAATAGTTCACTGTGTGAACAAACCTCAATTTATTCATTCATTGCTACTCTACTCTTTGTATTTATTTCCATTTTAGAGTTTTATGAAAAATGCTTCTAAAAACATTTTCCCATGTGCCTGTGTTGTATATATATCTAGTAGTGGGATTTCTGGGTCATCATTAATGGATATGTTCTTCTATAGTAGATACTGCCAAACAATTTTCAAGGTATTTGTTCTTTACACTTCCAAACGTAGTGACTGAGAGTTGATGTCTTCCATATGTTCTTCAGCACTGGCTGGTGCTAGGCTTTTTAATTTTACCCATTCTGGAGAGTGTGTAACGACATATCATTTGGCTTAAATGTGTATTTTCCTGTTGTCATCTTTCTGTGTTCCTGTTGACCATGGGTATATTCTCATTTATGAAATGCCTGCCCAAGTTTTTTGTTGCTGAACATTAGGTTGGTAATGTTTTCCTTAATTGCTAATTTGGAAAAGTCCTGGATGCAGCTAGTTTCTTTTCTGTAATTTGCCCATGCACTGTATCAGTGGTGTCTTATGGACATTTAAGATAATTGCCTGTTTTATTCTAGGACCTTTACTGCTTTACACATTTATTTATACATTTAGATTTGTGATCCACCTGAAATTTATTTTTCCCATTTAGATATCCAGTTTCTATCTGTATCATTTATTAAAAAGACATTCTAAACTCCAGTGGCAAAATTCTGTCATAAATCAGGAGACCACAAATATGTAAGCCTGTTCCTGGGCTGTCTATTTTGTTCTTCTGGTATACCTGTCTATTGTTATAGTAACTCCTCTGTCTTGATTACTGTAGCATTATAGTAAGTCTTGAAATATGGTATTAAAAATCCTTCAGTTTTACTCTATTTAAAGTTCTTTTTATACTCTTCTTGGTGCTCTGCATAGTCATATAAATTTCATAACTAGCCTGTTAATTTGAACAGAAATATCTGCTGGGATTTTGACTGAGATTTCATTAAAGTTATGGATAAATTGGAGACAATTTGACATAATTACAATATTTAATATAATCACAAATGTTATCCACCACTCCATTTACTTGTGTCTTTTAAAATTTATTGCAGTAATGTTACATGATTTTATAAGTAAAATCTTGTAGATTTCTCTTTAGATTTATTTCTAGGCATTATTTTTGGTATTTAAGTGTATGTTCTTAAATTGTCATATTCTAACTGTTCCTAGTATAAAGAAATAAAATTTTATCTTGCCATCCTTAGATTATATCCAGCAACCTTGCTAAATTAACTTATTAAGTCTAATATGTTGTTTATTTTTTGAGTTATTTATATATATTATCTACATATAGCATGTCATCTGCAAATAATGTTTTATTTCTTCCTTTCCAATTTATTTTTCCATTATTTTCTTTGCTTTAATGCACTGGATAACACCTTCAGTAAGATATTGAATAAAAATAGTGGTAGCAGAGATCCATGTCTTATTTCTGATCTCAGAAGCAAAGCTTTCAATATTTCATCAACATGAGATTTGCTATACATTTTTTAAAATTTAATTATTTATTTATTTGGCTGCCTCGAGTCTTAGTTGCAGTATGTGGGATCTTCACTGCATCACTCAGGATGTTTCATTGCAATGCAGATTCTCTAGTTGTGGTGGCTGGGTTTCAGCAGTTGGGCTTCAGTATTTATGGTACATAGTCTTAATTGCTCGTCAGCATGTGAGATCTTAGTTCCCCAACCAGGGATTGAACCTGTATCCCCTGCATTGCAAGGCAGATTCTTAATCACTGGACCATGAGGGAAATCCCTGTGATAGGGTTTTTATAGATAACCTTTCCTTTGTCAGGCAGCTCTCCTCTATTTCTGTTTTGCTAATAGCATTTCTGTCATGGGTGAATGTGAATTATATTGCATATCTCATGCACTTAGGGCTTCCCAGGTGGCTCAGTGGTAAAGAATCTCCCTGCAATACAGGAGGTGCAAGTTCGATCCCTGAGTTGGGATGATGCCCTGGCAAAGGAAATGCCAGCCCACTCCAGTATTCTTGCCTAGGAAATCCCATGAACTGAGGAGCCTGGAGGGCTACAGTCCACTGGGTCACAAAGAGTCAGACATGACTTAGTGATTAAACAACAACCTCACACATTTACTAAGATAATCATATTATCTACCCTAGTTATCCATTTATTCAGTGTACTGATATTTATTTTTCAAGTCCTAAACCAACCTTGCATTCCTGAAATAATCCCAACCCAGATGAGATGTTTTATTCTTTTTATGTATCGCCAAAGTCTAGTTGCTACTATTTTGTTTAGGACTTTCACATCTGAGTTCATCAAAGAGATAGAAAAACAATGCTTTTCTTCTAACATATTTGCTCAAGTATGTTATTAAGGCTATGCAACCCTCATAAACAGGTTGGGAACAGGTTGGGAAGTATACTTTATTTTTCTTTTTTATGCATGCTCACTTCTCAAGATCAGAAGTCAATTTCCCCCTGGGTTTTTGGTTTTTTACATCCTGTCTGCCTTAACAACCCTAAATTGCAATTTTATTTTTCCCCTGCTTGCAAGCCTTTGCTCTCTGTGCACTGTGACACACATCTTCAAATGTTCTAAGAGGGAAAGTGGTGAATGTGGAATTCACATTAATCTGTTCCTTTCCTTTTAGTGTCTTGGCCCTTCAAGATACTTGGCTGCCCTTGTTGCTCTGTGATGGTTTCAACAGTGTTTTAAAGTCCAGATTGTATAGATGTTGCTCCCAGGAGCAAGCTATTTACTGTAACCAAAAAAAGAAGTGCAGTTCTTGTCTTTAAGGTTGATGTCAGATTGGGTCACCTCCCATTGTTCCTTCTTTGAATGAAAGACTACTGCATGGCAGTATCCACAGAATGAGGTATGAGGAGCTATGAAATAGTGCTTGCATGACCAGACTCTGCAGTCAAACATGGGCTTGAGTTACAGCTGCACCATAACAAGCTGTGTGACTTTGCAGAACTTTTGTAAACCTCAATATACTCATTTTAATATAGAATAATAAGATCACCCATCTCATAGGCTCATTGCAAAGGCTTAGTGAAGTACTATGTGAGGTGGTTTCCTAGTGCCCAGAGCATGGTAATCATGCAAAGCTCTAGCTGACTCTGCGTTAACATTCATTATTATTTGCACTGGTATGTATGCCCTTTTCAAAAATTATTTATTTATTTAGCTGTGCTGGGTCTCAGTTGTGGCACACGAGATCTTTGATCTTCTTTGCAGCCTGTGGGACCTTTAGTTGTGGCATGTGGGATCTAGTTGCCTGACCAGGAATCAAACCCAGGCCCCCTGAATTGGGAGCACAGAGTCTGAGCCACTGGACCACCATAGAAGTCTCTGACATCTGTTCCCTTTTAATATTTCTCTTCTTCAAACGTTTTTTAGTTGATCATTTACCCAAATGTAGAAAAAATTGGGTTTATATTTCTTTATGTGCCTTCATATAATAAATGCTCAGTTAATCAGTTAATAGATTAATAGAAGAGATTTAATTCAGCACATTGCTAGTGATGACTTACTTCATACCATTGATTCTAAAATAATGATAATTTCTATCAGCAGCATTAAATCATGACCTTGTCAGCTGCTTTTCCTTTAAGCCAAGTCCCATCTCAATCCATGAACCCATTTTAAGCGGTCATCAGCCAATCTCACCTCCATCCTAAACCAAACTAGGAAGAACCCAATACTTAAAAGGAAAATGATGGAGTCCCAGTTTCTTTAAGGGCAGAGCCATAGCCATGCTGAAAAAATAAGTAATTTTTCCCCATTGTGATTTCATATTCTGTCATTTTTAGGAAAAAGAAATGGTTGTATTAGAGTGATGAGTTTCATAGGTAGCTGGACAAAGGGACCCACAGACCATAACTGAAAAGGACACTCAGGTAGAAGGATCCAACTTTACCCTTGCCCACCCAACTGAGCTTATCATCACCCCAGCACTTGTGAAGTGTTATCATTCCCCTGGCTGGAACCCAAGGTTCCGTGGAACCTGGAATATGAGACCAGACTATGGGATAGAAGGTGAGGTCTCTTGTGGAAGAGATGGATTTTCCCAAAGCTTGTCACACTGCAAGGGCTTATGAGGGCTGTACACAGTGGTCCTGAGGGTAGAAAGATTAGTTTCACACATGAAGATGAGTCCTCACAGAGCAGTTCTAAACTTTACTAGGTTTGAAACATACAATTTGAGGGTCTTTGTTGAAAAAAAAAAATACAATACTTAAGATAAAAAAGTTGGTTTCAAAGATGATCATTTATTTAGAATGTGGAAGGAAATCACAACAGATTACAAATTTTAAAAAGCATTAAAACTAAATTTACTTACTACAAACAGAGTAAATAAAATCTTTTGATTACTTGACACAGCTCTTGAATAGTGTTTGCCCATAGTTTTTAGCTATCCTCTGGGATTTTGCATTATTTCCTGTAGAGAGAATAAGAAGATGGTTTAGTTTTTCCTTTAGTGGGTAAAACTTATTATTTTTTTATTATTGAGAGATTACAGATTTCCTTTTAGCTTCAAAAAGTATTTTTGGTAACATGCCAATAGTATAATAATTGATCTTACTCTTGAGTTATGTACTCAAGTTACCCACTCAAGCCACAGAGCTTCAGTGACTGTCTTCCAATTTAAGATAACTAAGCCAAAATACAGAGACAAGAAATAACAGTGATGGAGAGTGAGAAATAACCTGCATCCTTGATGACATCATTGTCCCATTAACCATCCCCAGGGCTGCTTTATCTTAGTGTTTATTGTTTTGTGAAATAATAAAAAAAATCACTTTATTGTTGTAAAAAAAGAAAATTTTGGTAATATGATTTTTTAAAATTGTTATCAATTTTTGAAAGCCAGTATCTTCTTTTCTTTCTTCTTTGAGCTGTAGATTTGGAAAAAATTTCCAGGCTCGTATCTGACCCAACAGGTCTCATATCTTCATTTCTCTCCCTGATTGAGTACACATTTGTGGTCTGGCCCTGTATGAGATCTTCTCATGCCCTTGGCACATGTTCCTTTGTGTGATGATGCTGGGTGACTCAGCATGTGGGGCTCTTCCTAGAAGTCCTTCCAATACCAAACAGCTGCTAGCAACTACACAGGAGCATGAGCACAACCACATAAATATTTCATATTGAAACACATGTCCATGGTCCCTCCAGTGGCTCTGAACCAGAGGGGATGTGTGACAGATAATAAAATGGAATGAAATACAGGGTGCTTCTTAATTGCTTGCAATTTAAAAAATCATACTTCTGGTCAATTGTCAAAAAACATACAAGCCCTTGAACACATTACTAGGACTGCTCCCAGGGTCTTATATGGGGTCCATATAAGTAAGTGAGAAACTGGAGCTAAGTCTTCTTTAGCTTCTTGGCAAGTACACCCTTGCCAAGACTGATACACTGCTATATCCAAGTGTATCTTCCCTTGAGTGTGGCTAAGAAGTTCTACCTTGGCTAGAATTTTATCTGTTGCCTTTTTTCACTTTGTATTTACTTTCCAAAATGCTCTCCCTTGTTCAGCAAAAAAATTTACATGGAACCCATGTGTTAGTCTTGTGAAGATGGAGTGGATGGAGTAGGAAGGAGATGGGGGGCTTCTCCCCCACTTTGAGCTCTGGGCATCCAGAGGAGGAGTTACAGCCCATCAGGAGAGCTACATCAAGAAAATGCCAGCAGGGAAAGCCCATCCAGGAGGGCTCCAGAGAGGACTCAGGAGGGTCACACTCTCAACAAGGCAAGGTTCCCAGGATGAAGTGGATTTGAGAGATAATAAGTGCGCCTGTCAGAAAGTCCCTTCTTCATCATATCCCCACACCATTGTCCTGCATCTGCCATTTGGCCCTCACGGTGTAGCCAAGATAAGAAACTCAGATTCTGAGGCCATTTAACAAGGAGGGGAAAATGGAGCTATGGTTGCTGGTCTGTAAAATTCTATCATTTCTGTTTGGGTCACTTTCTACTTAAAATATAAATTGAAGAGTGTCCCTCAGAAAGTGGGGACGGTGAGATGAATTGGGAGATTGGATTGACATGTATACACTATTGATACTCTGTATGAAATAGATGACTAATGAGGACATACTGTATAGCTCTGGGAACTCTACTCAGTGCTCTCTGATGACCTAATGGGAAGGAAAATAGAGGGGGTACGTGTATACACACAGCAGACTCACTTTGCTATCAGTAGAAACTGACAAAACACTGTAAAGCAACTATACTCCAATTGAAAAAAAAAAGACTGCCGCTCCCCCCAGAATGGCCCCAGGCAGTGACCCTTTGGCCGGCTCAATCTTGTATACAGTTGCTTCCACTGCTAAGCAGAATGGAGGGTGGAGGATACCCACTCTTGACTGGACCTCAGTCTGCCTAGCAGGTGGAGACTGGCTCCCGTCCCGTGACACCAACTGGGGTCAAGTGGACATGGGAACTGGGGAGTTACGATAACCCAGACACAAGGGTCTAACAGAACACTAAGGCCCTGTTCTTGATCTTTGCCTGAGGAATTTAGCAGTGCTGCATTGGACTGCGACCAGGTCTTTTCCATGGTCACAAAGGCCCATTCTTACTGGGGCAGAAGGCAGCATGCACATGCCTTCCTGGGATTCTAGAGAGCAAATGCCATGCTTGTGTGTGTGTGTGTGTGTGTGTGTGTGTGTGTGTGTGTGGTGTTTGTGAATACATGACAAATATTTAACAAATGCTTATGAGCCTCATACTGGGTCATAGTTACTTAGATATGCTAGCTGATTCCAAAGTTCATAGCTATTCTACACCACAGCTGGCTGTCTCATTAAAACAGATTCTCTAGACTCAGAAAATGATAGCCTTCCAGAACCACTGAGCTATGCAGACTATGTGATGAGTTGAAATAAAATATACCATCCTAAGAATACCTAATAGTTATCAAATGCTTATGGACACTGTGAATGATAGAATATTAGAGCTTGAAGAGACCTTACAATGGAGACCTTAACATTTATTGGATACCTATTACATGTCATTCATTGTTTCATGCATAGAGGATGCAGAAATGAATAAAACAGGCAGATTATTTTCCCTTGTGGAGTTTATCCTAGTAGAAGAGACAAATAATTATCAAGTAAATGAGTAAGATAAACTATGATCATTATAAGTGCTACAATGGAAATAAACTAGGTGTACAATACAGACACTGAGGGGTGTGGGAAAGCTTATCTGGAGAGGTTGGCCAAGGGGAATCTCCAAGATGATTTTCTCCATTTGCCCCCACAGATCCACTGTCCACACTTCCCTACAAGCTCTGAAGCCCTGGAGGCTGATCAGCAAATCCAATGATAAGCAAAGTGTCTGGGGAGGACAGGGATGCATCAACAAAGCCCTGGTGAACCCCAACAGAGGAATCACTGTAGAGTTCTGGAGTGAGGCCACCCACATGGCACCATTCTTTTGGGGGACCAGCCAGTGCAGTAGTAGGAGATGTGAAGATATTCATATTCTCCGTAATGCCTTCCGGAGGGTATCCATACTGGAGGAGGCTATAAGCAATCAGATGAGATTATCTGTCCTGTAAATGTCAGGCAGTCTCTCTCTCATTTTTTATGAGGAAAGGAATTCACTGTTTATTAAAGAAAAGCAAATTAAAACAGGGATGAGATATCCTACACAACTATTAGGATGGCTACAATCCAAACAAACAAACAAAACTCAAATACTAATTGCTAGCAGGGACACACAATTACAGATTATTTCATATGCTACTTGTTGGAATGTATAATGTTACAGCCACTTTATTAGACATCTTGTAGATTCTTTCTATGAAAAACATAGTATCAATCAGTCTGTTTTCCCATTCACACTAGTGTTTGCTCAGACCGCCATGAATAAAGTGGTCTTGACAACAGGGATGCAGAAAACACCTGGGCTCAAAAGCCTGGACTTTTGGCTAGTGCCCTTGCTGATGGTCCTCTCAATTCTAAGAGTAGCTAACACTGAGAACCTGATATAGGACTGTTCTTCTAGGGGACCTGCCAGTCACTTGGCTATAGACTGATTACACTGCTGTCCGTACATTGTAGAGAGAGTAACATTTGTTTTCACAGTTGTTATTGTTCAGTCACGCAGTCGTGTCTAGCTCTTTGTGACTCCATGGACTGTGGCACGCCAGGCTTCTCTGTCCTTCACTATCTCCCTGAGCTTGCTCAAACTCATGTCCACTGAGTTGATGATGCCATCCAACCATCTTATCCTCTGCTGCTTCCTTCTCCTCCTGCCCCCAATCTTTCCTAGCATCAGGGTCTTTTCCAATGAGTCTGCGGCTCATATCAGGTGGACAAAGTATTGGAGCTTTAGTTTCAGCATCTGTCCTTGCAATGAGTATTCAGAGTTGATTTCCTTTGGTTTGATCTCCTTGCTGTCCAAGACCACAGTAATACATACATATTCTGAACATTCCTTCCCTTCCTGCAATACTTCTCCCAATTCTTTTCCCTCCTGTTGGTATCCCTCACATCACCTCTGCCAGGAAAGGAAGTGAGGCAGTGAGAACTAATACTGAAGAGACTGTCTGATCCTTTGCTTGGATTAGCCCACACCACAACCCCACAATGTAAGCACTATTGTCATCCACTTTTTGTGACTGCAAACCGAGACTTGAGGAGTTTAAGAAACTTTCCCTAACTGTTCAGCTAGCTTATGACATAACTAGGATTGAATCAGGCTTCCTGGCTAAAAAGTGTGTGTTAAAAAATGAAATCACCATTCTTCTTTGGAGAAAAGACTGATTTCAGAGTTGGAAAGGGAAAATATAAGATGAGTGAGAAACATTTTATAATGTCAAAAAGAAAGGAAGTGTCTCTCCTTCCCCCCAAAAAAGCAAAATGAGGAAGAAGGGAAGAAAGGGAGGAAGGCAAGGAGGAAAAAAGAGAGGTGGGGTTTGTCAAAAGGATACAGGAGCCAATCTAAAATCACTCAGTGGTCAAACCTAGAACAACTGTGAGTAGCAAAAAAAAAAACAGCAGTAATAGAGTATAGCCCAAAGAATAAAACAAATGTCCATGAATCCATAAAGATATAAATAATTGATGAGATACATAAATTTGTTGTGATTGTTTTTGTTTAATTGCTAGGTTATGTCCAATCCTTTTCTGACCCCATGGCGAGCCCACCAGACTCCTCTCTGCGGGATTTTCCAGGCAAGAATACTGGAGTGGCTTGCCATTTCCTTCTCCAGGGGTGCTCCCGACCCAGGGACTGAAACTATATCTCCTGTATTGCAGGCTGATTCTTTACTGCTGAGCCACCAGGGAAGTCCCTATAAATAAAAACATAGAAGAAAAGGGATGCATCTGTTTTTTTTTTTTAGAAGAATTCCAAATAATTTATGTAAATTCTCCCTCTGCCAAGAAGTGGAATGTAATTTCTCTCCTCCTGACTTCAGCCTGGACTAAAAACTAACTTATAGTAAGAGGAAAAGTGTAACTTGACAGTAGAGCAATCTGGCAGATACTCCCTGAACTTAAGATCACCACTAGTAAGTCATATTGATTCCATGTGTTCCCTGACATGGTACCGTGAGAAGAGTGCTTCACTGTGTGGTGTTCTTCCCCCACTCTTAACCCTAGTCCGATCATGAGAAAACAGAAAATAAACCCAAATTGAAGGACATTCTACAAAATAAAATATCTGATGGGCACTCTTCAAAACTGCCAACGTCATGAGAAACAAGGAAAGACTGGGAAATTGTGGCAGACTCAGTTCAGTTCAGTTCAGTCGCTCAGTCACATCTGACTCTTTTGAGACCCCATGAACTGCAGCACGCCATGCCTCCCTGTCCCGGAGTCCACCCAAACCCATGTCCATTGAGTTGGTGATGCCATCTAACCATCTGGAGGTGACTAAAAAGACAACAACTAAAGGAAATGTGGTGTCCTGGATTGTGTCCAGAAACAGAAATGGGGTACTTGTTAAACATGCAACTGACAAAATAAAACCTGTAGTTTATAAAATATTGTGCCCATATGTATTTCTCACTTTCTGCAAATACAGCATAGCTCTATATAAACATTAGGAAACATTGGATAACAAGTTCTTGGAAATTCCCTGTATAAAGTCTGAAATTGTTTTTCCATAAATCTAAAATTATTGCAAAAAAGTTTTTTTTTAAAAAAACTTAAGAAACCAGACCACTGTACTAGATCACCTCTGAGTCATAGTATTTGATACAGCTTCCCTGGGTATTGTTCTCCCCTGAGAACAGTTAGTCATGAGCCCAAGAAAATTTTCCTTTGTATCCAATTAATACAGAAAATAAAGCATAAAAAGAGAGACCCAGGAGTTGATTTAGTCTCCAGTTAATCAACAGCACTCCAAAGAGACTGCATTATTAACAGCTGTGCATGATTTAATGCATTCAACGACACTACTAACAGCTATTGACTCAATGGTTGGATTTGCTCAAAATACTCATAAAAACCACAGGTCTTGCATCTTTTGTGATAATCTCCAGCTACACCAACAAAATCACGTACTGGCCTTAATAAATAGCCACTGGGATAAATCATTTGAGACAATCCGAAGCTTCGTTATGCATTTGCTTGAAAAATTGGTCTGTTCGATGAATACATATAATGTATTTCTCAAGCCTGTCTCCACTACAGTGTCATGCTGTTGAATCAATATAGACAGTAAATGGACTCCGCAAACAAGGGGAATGAAGTGTAATTACCCAAGAAGCAAAATCAAGGGCCTGCCTTCTCCATAGCAGTCAGGTTTCCTCCGGTCACAACTGCAGTAGGACCCATGTCTCTTCAATGCAGTTGACATTCAATTATCCCATACTCATTGAACATCTTGCTCTAAAATTCATAAAAATAACCACCACTGTATGCCAGGAAATACAATCATTATTTTACTACCAACCCTGCAAAATAGGCACTATTATCCCCACTGTTAGAAATGAAGAGATTGAGAGTCTGAAGCATTAAGCCATGTTGTTAGTTGGGAATCAAATCTAGATTTCCCTGACCTTAAATGTCAAGAATTTCCCCAGATACAGCACTGTTTATTCAGAGTCTATTCTTAAGGAGATGGGAATACCAAATCACCTGACATGCCTTTTGAGAAATCTGTATGTAGGTCTAGAAGCAACAGTTAGAACTGGACATGGAGCGACAGACTGGTTCCAAATTGAGAAAGGAGTACATCAAGGCTGCATATTGTCACTCTTGCTTATTTAACTTATATGCAGAGTACATCATGAGAAACGCTGGGCTGGAGGAAGCACAAGCTGGAATCAAGATTGCTGGGAGAAATATCAATAACCTCAGATATGCAGATGACACGACCCTTATGGCTGAAAGTGAAGAAGAACTAAAGAGCCTCTTGATGAAGGTGAAAGAAAAGGGTGAAAAAGTTGACTTAAAACTCAACATTCAGAAAACTAAGATCATGGCATCTAGTCTGATCACTTAATGGCAAATAGAGGGGAAAACAATGGAAACAGTGAAGGGGGGTGCTCTCACTGGGGGGCTCAAAAATCACTGTAGATGGTGACTGCAGCCATGAAATTATAAGACACTGCTCCTTGGAAGAAAAGCTATGACTGACCTAGATAGCATATTAAAAAGCAGAGACATTACTTTGCCAACAAAGGTCCATCTAGTCAAAGCCATTGTATTTCCAGTAGTCACGAATGGATGTGAGAGTTGGACTATAAAGAAAGCTGAGCACTGAAGAATTGAGGCTTTTGAACTGTGGTGTTGGAGAAGACTCTTGAGAGTCCCTTGGACAGCAAGGAGATCCAACTAGTCCATTCTAAAGGAGATCAGTCCTGAGTATTCATTGGAAGGACTGATGCTGAAGCTGAAACTCCAATACTCTGGCTACCTGATGTGAAGAACCGACTCACTGGAAAAGACTCTGATGCTGGGAAAGATTGAAGGCAGGAGGAAAAGGGGATGACAGAGGATGAGATGGTTGGATGGCATCACCAATGTGATCGACATGAGTTTGAGTAAGCTCTGGGAGTTGGTGATGGACAGGGAGGCCTGGCATGCTGCAGTCCGTGGGGATGAAAAGAGTTGGACTGAGCTGCACTGAACCAAACTGATCTTTGCTAACATGGACCATGTAGCACAAACTCTACAACACTCCTCGAAAACTAAATGAAAAAAAGTTATTCTTGAAATCAATGTCATTTGATGTTTTCTCTCAAAGTCATTACTTAAATCAGTTGATTTTCAAAAAGCATGCTGCTGAGTAGAATTGCTTCAAATGAATTTTTTTTTAATGCTGAGTAATATTCCATTGTGTATATGTACCACAGCTTTCTTATCCATTCGTCAGTTGATGGGCATCTAGGTTGCTTCCATGTCCTGGCTATTGTAAACAATGCAGCGATGAACATTGGGGTACACGTGGCTCTTTCAATTCTGGTTTCCTCGGTGTATATGCCCAGCAGTGGGATTGCTGGGTCATATGGCAGGTCTATTTGCAGCTTTTTAAGGAACCTCCACACTGTTTTCCATAGTGGCTGTACTAGTTTGCATTCCCACAAACAGTGTAAGAGGGTTCCCTTTTCTCCACATCCTCTCCAGCATTTATTGCTTGTAGACTTTTGGATGGCAGCCATTCTGACTGGTGTAAAGTGGTACCTCATTGTGGTTTTGATTTGCATTTCTCTGATAATGAGTGATGTGGAGCATCTTTTCATGTGTTTGTTAGCCATTTTTTATATCTTCTTTGGAGAAATGTCTGTTAAGTTCTTTGGCCCACTTTTTAATTGGGTTGTTTATTTTTCTAGAATGGAGCTGCAGGAGTTGTTTGTATATTTTTGAGATTGTTTGTCTTTTGCTTCATTGGCTATTATTTTCTCCCATTCTGAAGGCTGTCTTTTCACCTTGCTTATAGTTTCCTTTGTTGTGCAAAAGCTTTTAATTTTAATTAGGTCCCATTTGTTTATTCGTGTTTTTATTTCCAATATTCTGGGAGGTGGGTCATGGAGTATCCTGCTTTGGGTTATGGCAGAGAGTGTTTTGCCTATGTTATCCTCTAGGAGTTTTATAGTTTCTGGTCTTATGCTTAGATCTTTGATCCATTTTGAGTTTATCTTTGTGTATGGTGTTAGAAAGTGATCTAGTTTCATTCTTTTACAAGTGGCTGTCCAGTTTTCCCAGCACCACTTGTTAAAGAGGTTGTCTTTTCTCCATTGTATATTCTTGCCTCCTTTGTCAAAGATAAAGTGTCCAGAGATGCGTGGAAACTGGAGCCCATTATCCAGAGTGAAATAATCAGAAGCAAAAACAACAATACAGTATATTAACGCATATATATGGAATTTAGAAAGACAGTAACGAGAACCCAACATGCGAGACAGCAAAAGGAACGCAGATGTATAGAATAGACTCGTGGACTTTGTGGATGAGGGTAAGGGATGATATGGGAGAAGGGCATTGAAGCATGTTAATTGTCATGTGTCTAATCAATCGCCAGCCCAGGATTGATGCTCGGGGCTGGTGCAGTGAGATTTCCCGGGGGGGAGGGAGGAGGGAGGGAGGTTCCGGAGGGGAAGCATATGTAAACCCATGGTGATATCATGACAATGTATGGCAAAAACAATAAAAAAAAAAAAAAGCATGCTGCTGCTGCTGCTGCTAATTCACTTCAGTTGTGTCCGACTCTGTGCGACCCCATAGACAGCAGCCCCCCAGGCTCCCCCATCCCTGGGATTCTCCAGGCAAGAGCACTGGAGTGGGTTGCCATTTCCTTCTCCAATGCATGAAAGTGAAAAGTGAAAGTGAAATCACTCAGTCGTGTCTGACTCTTAAGGACCCCATGAACTGCAGCCTACCAGACTCCTCCGTCCATGGAATTTTCCAGGCAAGAGTACTGGAGTAGGGTGCCATTGTCTTCTCCTCAAAAAAGTATGAGAGATCAGTTAAGTACCATTTGGTTATCAGTTAAATTGTCCCAATTTTTTACTTCAAAAGGTGTGCACTAAGCTCTATGGAAACATTGCTAGAAAATGAGAGTTTTCAGTGGCAGACACACCTGTTCAAAGTATAATCCGGAGATATGTCTTTTACACTTTTTTCTCCCTTCAAGTCACAAGAAACTTTTTTCTTTTCGAAAACCAGGAGAAGAGCAACTAGGTCTCCATGCCACATCTACTGTGCCCAAGCATCACAACTAGAGGGCCCGTGCACCACAGCAAAAGATCCCATGTGATGCAGCAAAGGTGCCATATGCCACAACTAAGGCCTGATGCCACCAAATAAATGATTAAATTTAAGAAACATAAAACTGTTTTTTTTTTTTTTTTAAAAAGTACAGGGAGAAGTTGTTCCCACTCCAGAAATGGGAACAAAGTTCATACAGGTAAAGGGGGACAGGATGACTGAACCTCAGCTCTTGATTTATATATGTCTAGAAATGCTTCCCTGGTGGCTCTGACGGTAAAGAATTTGCCTGCAATGCATGAGTCCTGGGTTCATTCCCTGAGTCGGGAAGATCCCCTGGAGAAGGGAATGGCAACCCACTGCAGTATTCTTGCCTGGAGAATTCCATGGGCAGAGGAGCCTGGAGGGCTACAGTCCTTGGGGTCAAAAGAGTCGGACATGACTGAGCGACTAACACACACGTTAAATATTTTGGAATTATAGATGATAAATATATGCCTTTTTGTAGTCTGGATTTACATATTTTTATTTCTATACATTCAAAAATATATGATGATTATATGAAAAGATACATACAATATGAAAGTATAATTATATATGTGTTAATATATATAATCTCAAAATATAAAATAGGCATATTGCTTTTTTATTTTAAAAAATTTAAAAATTTTTATTTAAAAAATTCTATAGCACTTTACAATTTTCAAACATTTCACACATGATTTCATAAACTCCCGTAATAACCCTTTTCACCCCCCCTACACTTCCCCTCCCACCTTCCCTCTCACTGCCAGTAGCTACTAGTTTGTTCTCTCTGTCTGTGAGTCTGCCTCTTTTTCATTTTATTCACTAGTTTTATTTGTTAGAGTTCACCTGTAAGTGATAGTATACAGTATTTATCTTTCTCTGTCTGATTTATTTCACTCAGCATGGTGTTCTCCACTTCCACCTATGTTCCTGCAAATGGCAAAATTTCATTCTTTTTGATGACTAGTATTTCTTTATATGTGGTGTATACCTACATACCTCTTTTTTATCTGTTTATCTATTGCTGGGCACTTAGGTAGACATATTGTTTTGCATAATAATTTTTATTTTGAAATGAATCAGTAGTCTCACTTTTCTTTTTTCACTGGAAGTTCAGGGCTAGTTAACCAAATGTGGGGACATGCCCTGATTGGATAAGAAAACCTCTTCAAGACAATGGTGTATAATCGAGAAGTTTCCAGCGCCTTAGAGAATGTGATGAAAGCTATAGAATTTCTCCTTGAAAATGAATACACACTCATTCATGTGTGTGTTCTTTCTGAGACATGCATGAATGCCTGGTAAGCAACCCTTTGGAGAGTCCAGGAGCCTCCCAAACCTTCAGTCATGTTTGTTTCTAAAATGTAGAGAAAGAGATTGACAAGCCACCAAGATTTCTAAAAATCACTTCACAAATCCTTTGTTAAAGAGGTTCTGAGTTTTATCTAGTTGCACACATGGGGCTGTTTTTTGTACCTTCTAATTTCTAGATAGTGTTCCAGAGGTACATGCCCATAAATAATGCAAGTCAGACAAACAAGAACAGGGCAGGAGACCATACACTCTTAACCTTTGGTACATTAGCAAGAGTTCCCCAAAGCTTAGAATCTGATAAACAGTCAAACTTCGCAGAAGAGTCCAATCCACAAAGACATGGCCAGGGGAGCCAGACGTTGGCCTGGCTGCCTCTAGTCTGTGTGGGGGCCAGAGTGGAAATAAGGTATTGGAGCTAAGATCACAAAGTCATGATACAGAGCACGTGGGGTGGTCCCGAACAATAGAATAGAGTTCATCATATGCATGTTTCACTTTAATTCATTCAACTGCACATGCAAGGAAATTAGAAGGGAAAGCATCAATAAGAACAAAATGAAGAGTGAATAATTTAAATCATGCAGGCTATGAGGCCATTCCATTCATTGAACAGAGGCCAAAAGGCAGTGGATGCAAAGCTGATGGCAAGGCCTAGGAGAAGAGGAAGAACATGTGAAGAATGCTAAGGATTTCTTGAGCACTGACCAGGAAGCAAGCCTGTCATTCAGTTGGAAAAAATAAGTGACTGCTCAAAGAAGTCCAAGAGAAATTAGGACTTGGGCCACAAAGAAACCTTAGCCAGTAAGAAAGAGACAAACCTGTGATGTCAACTGCAAAAAATAGGAAAGCCTAGGTAACTGCTTTAGATTTGGGAGTAGGTAGAGAATGAGTCTCCCTCTCTCTCTCCTTTGCTTTCTCTTAGAAATGAGCTGTACAGTATTCATTCATGGCAGAAAAACAGAACCAAAAATATTTGCTAATTAAGAAATATGGCCAGAGCCCTAGAGTCACTAGCTACTATATTCCTGCTTCAGTCTGGTACTTTACTGGATTACATGTTTATTGGATACTCCTAGGTTTTGTCACTGAGAGAAATTTAAAGCACAGACTAAAGTGGATTTTACATCACATCTGAACTTGAGCAAGAAAACTCAAACAGGGAAGGCCCTAGACTCAGCCCCACAGATGTCTTGTGAGTGTGTGGAAAGCACTCGGTCTAGACTGCAGACTGTCGGTCATTGGTGCTGTTTGGGCCACTGGGAGGAAACACTGGGTTCGTAGCCCATGGAAGTGGGGACTTGGGCATGAACTAACATTTCATTTCTCAACTGTACCTAGGCCAAAGAATTTTCCAAGGGGTTCTACATCTGTCATCAATGTCAAAAGCACTCAGACCATACCGGGAGAATCATGGTACGTGAAGTAGTCATTCTGTTGACTTCAAAAGCAAATGAAATGCATTATATCAAATATCAGACATCAATCAGAGGTAGAAGATGATGAGGGATTACAAAAAAAGAATTTCTATTGATCACTGGGACTTACTTTAGACTTGGCAGAAATGAATCATTCTTGCAGATATATTAGCCTATACAATTCTGTTATCATATCTGTAAAACTGCTAGGAAAAATTATCATGGTCTTTCATATAGTTCTTTATGTTTTATACCATACTTTAACACGTATTACCTCATGCTGTAGTTATGAGGCAGAGTGCTGCAGTGAGGAAACTGAGCCTCAGGACTTCGTTTAGTGACTTGTCAAAGTTCATACCTGGACTGGAGATGGCTGTTTGGTCACGATGGCAAGGAACAAAATTTCGCCACTGATAGCATCCTATTTGCTTCTGAGTCGCTAAATAGTGTTGGACTCTCTTGCTACAGAACCAGACTCCTCTGTCCATGGGATTTCCCAGGCAAGAATACTAGAGTGGGTTGCCATTTCCTTCTCCAAGTTTAGATCTTCCTGACCCAGAGATCAAGCCTGTGTCTCCTGTGTTGCAGGCAGATTCTTTACCACTGAGCCACCTGGGAAGCCTGATAACATCCTATACTGAGCTACAAAAGAAAAGAAACAACTCTTTGGTTGTCTCACTTCTTGTTTAGCACTTGGAGGGACCTGACAGAACAACAAGCCTGTTAGGGTGTTGGTCGTTCAAATTCCGTCACTAATCAGTGATGAATAGATGCAGTTTTACAGACTTCCCTGGAAATAAAACTGGCTCACTACTCTTTCCTATATGTCCCAGTTCAGTGCTGTTGTTTTGTTTTTAATCCCTCCCCCATTTATCTGCTATAAAACCTCACCAGTTCTAGCGTTCCAAACTATGTGCCAATACAAATGCAGGAGGCATTTGTCATGTACTTAACATGCTGTGTTACTACATCCACCTCTGGAAAATACGACAAGTGTTTGTTAGTCTCCAGTGTCTTTGTGAGATTTTCTCATTACAGAAAACCAAAAATGGCAGAAGATGACTTATTTTGTCTGTAATTTAGGCAACCTTCTATTTATTCTTGTATAATTATAATAATGTCTGTAGAACTCAACATTATATTCAAACCCTCAACTCCCTCCTGCATTTGGCAGGTTTTGAAAATAGAATAGAAGGAATGACTTCAGTTTTAAAGAGGAAAACAAGTGCTGAGCTCATGTAAAGTAATTATAACTTCATGGAAGTCTTGAGATGTTGCATGCACAAATGCTTCTCAAAATGGGCTCTTCCCCTCCCTTCCAAACTGAACCTAAATCCAGTCTGCTCTCCTATACCCAGACAGAGGAAAAATTTCTACTTATAAATTTTGCTGTCAGGATAAAATTTTTTAAAGTATTCCTTTAGGCACACATCTAAATGACATTTGTAACATCACGAGAAGCCTATAAAAAGACACTAAACAAGATATATGTTCTGTAATCTCAATATAAAAACATGTAACATAAAATATATTTTAAATGACTGGAAAGAGGCACATAAAATGTTCATAATAATGATCTCTGGACTATACAGTGATGATTGACTTGTGATCTTGTTTTTTCATTCTCCTAGGTTTCTACCATAGTTATGTATAGGTTGTTTTTAAAGATATTCTTTCTCTTAAAGCAGTGGTTCCCATATTATAGCAATGATGTGTCAATTTTGCACTCCTGCAACTAGCTACTTTCATATTTAGCTCACACTACTAGCAGGACTCATTCTGCATACTCTACCCAGCCCTCTTCCTTCCCCACTCTTTATGCTCCACATAGGAAAGTTTGTCTATTCCTGTTGCTACAATTATACTCTGTATGTTAATAATTCCCAAACACGGAATATTTCATATCTCAGAACTCTCCTTTGAATTCTTAAGTTATGTATCTAGATGCCCATTTAGGATGCCTACCACAGTCACTCAATGGCAACTCAAATTCAGTATGTTCAAGTCAGAATTAGGACCCAGGCTGCAGAGAAAGAAAAACATTAAGGTAAATGATGATTTGGGATTACAGAGTTATTACTCTGATGATAATCAAGGATGATGATGCTGGTACAAAAGAGGAAGTAATCAGAGAGCAGAGTCCAGCAAGGAGGCTTTAAGATGACACTGAGACTAAGGGCAATTTTCTTTCTCATTAAATAATCATAAGGGTTACCAAAAAGAATTACCTCATTGATGTAGTGATTTCACCAAGTGCAAAACCTTTGTCTTTAGGGAACAAGTAAATGTTTCAGGAAATTAATAATGAAGCAACCACGAGAACAGTTTCCCCTACTCATTCTCCATTGGTTGCCCTTTTCACTCTCAACAAGTGCTTGAAAACACTCATGAACACTTTGAGATTAGGATTTGATTAAAATTTTTAGCCTTCAAATTTTTTTTTTAAATTTTGTGTTTGCGGTTTATTTTTCTCTGTTAGTTAAACCTCTTTAAGGGCATCTTTTGGAGAAGGAAATGGTGACCCACTCCAGTATTCTTGCCTGGAGAAATCCATGGATGCAGGAGCCTGGTGGGCTACAATCCATGGAGTTGCAAAGAGTCAGGCACGATTTAGCAACTAAACGACGATGACAAAGAGTATCTTTAAAGGGATAAAACATGAGAAAGGTGAATATCTTAGACTTGTGGACTAACTGAAAGCTGGTGTTGAAATGAGGGTTCTTCCATGAATAACACTTGTATTATTTTCCTTATATTTACCAATTAAAAGTAAGGTTCAAACGCCATTCTGCATCACTGGACAAGTCACTTAACCTCGCTGAGCCTCTGTTTCCTCCTTGGCCAAACAAGGATGATGATGGTGTTTACCTCCAAAGACAGCTGTAAGGATTAAGTATTACACATACTGGGCTTAGCATACACTGTGTATGCTAAATCCCTTCAGTTGTGTCCAACTCTGTGCGACCCTATGGACTGCAGCCTGCCAGGCTCTTCTGTCCATGGGATTCTCCAGGCAAGAATATGGGGTGGCTTTCCATCTCCTCCTTCAGGGGATCCTCCTGACTCAGGGATCAAATCTGCATCCCTTATGTCTACCTTGGCAGGTGGTCTCTTTACCACTACCACCGCTTGGGAAGCCCTCAGCACATGCTAATACATAGTAAATGGTGGCCGAGGCAGCAGCGATGTCAGTGGTAGCTGAAGTGGTGGTGACAACAGTGGCAGTGGAGGTGGTGCAGATGAGACCTTAG
>ML663013.1:4275582-4323074 GCA_007570785.1 Antilocapra americana | reverse complement strand
GTGGTGGGGCGGTGACGGTGGTCATGGAGGCGGTGGTGACGGAGGCAGTGGAGGAAGTACAGATGAGACCTTAGTGGTGGGGCGGTGACGGTGGTCGTGGAGGTGGTGAAGACAGGGGCAGTGGAGGTGGTGGCAGTAATCGTGGTGATGGTGATGATGGTGGGAGTACTGGAACAGTGGTGGCAATTGGCACTGCTGGATATGGAGATGGTAGAGGTGCTGGAAAGAGAGGTAGTAGTGGAGGTGGAAGTGAGGCGGAAGTGGTGGTCCAGATGGTGGTGGTGGTGGTAGAGGTGAAGGTAGAGGTGATGGAAGAGGAGGTGGAGGTGTTCCAAATGGAGGCATAGTGAAGGTGGCTGCACTGTATTTCATTCCTAAAGCAAGGGTGGTTTCCTCAGCAGGAGTACAACCCTGACTAGTTGGTCATCCGAGTTGATCAGGTCTTTTCAAGGGCATTCCATGAGAGCTGTTGCAAAGCATCTTTTCATGTAGGACTTTACTAGTTGCCTAGTTCTGCTCATGTGCCAGCTTATGACACTTCCTGTGGCTTTAGAAAGTCCAGAAGGGAATTAAAATAACTGATGAGAAAGCCTATGTATTGAATGAACTTAACTTGAGAGAAGGTTAGAAGATTAGTTTAATTTTTTCCCCTTAGTCCCTTCAAATCCAGCTTTTCCTCCAATTCCTGGATGAAATCTTACACAGAACTTTCTGGATTTTTTTTCACTGTTTTTTAAGATATTGAACAATTAAACCCTCCATTCTGGCATTGAAATGTTAAGCCAAATCTAATAATTATCTATTTCCAGGGGAGTAAAATACAATAATCAAAACCTTGTGAATTTCTCACCCAGCACATGCTTGCTTCAGGTTGGATGCCTGGTCTCTGCTTTTCCCAAGATGCTGTTTCTGAATACCCCAGGCAAGGCCAACAGGGTGAGTGGTTTAGGTGGTGAAAAAGAAATTGTCACATGTGTTGCCCTGTCATCTGGGCTGGTCCCTCTGGATGGAAGGCAGAAGATAACCATTTGCTGGGTTTTGCCCTCATTGGCACTTTTGCAGGCTCCTCACCCTAGACACACACACCACACACACACACAAACAAACACATATGCATACATACCATGCCACCATACCTCTGAGAGCGGCTTCCTCAGCACAGGCAAGACTCCGCTTCTGAGGCTCTGGACTTGGATGGCCCAGCCCTCTCTTGGGATCACACCGTCCCACCAGTCTGTCTTCTTTAATCCTTTTCACCAAGTCTTCTTCTGGACCCTGGAGAACCCTGACCTTTGTTCTCTATGGTCAATGGGTGCAGTGTCAGCCTCACCCACTCCTCTTTGGCTTCTCTTGATGATAACTAGACACATGTTTCCATGTGCCCCACATGCCAGTAGAGCACATGCTGGACTCTCTGCATGGTTCCATCAAAACCCTCTCACTTGACTTAAAATAAGAGAGAAAAAAAGCCCTTTCTACCCTCCCAGGGACACAGGGAGGGTCCAGAGACCTGACAGCTTTGTCAGAGAAACCCTCCATCTACCACTTGCTCCCCTGTCTTAAGCCTGGACTTGGATGAAGGGCCCCTGCATGCTGGACTGGTTTTCCAGCCTCTCAGCATGCCCTGCTGAGGACTGGGGGTGCTTGCACCTACTGTGCTGTGGCAAGGCTTCAGAGCCCGGCTGGGAGCCCTATTCAGGCTGATGTTTACCATCCCCTGACAAGAGGCTTGGCATACTGGCAAAGAAATGAACAAAACAAAACAAAACAAAACAAAATTATGAGCATCTTGGTCTAGGAAAACAAACACAAAAGGGAGACAATCATAATTTTAAAAAGTACCCTGCGTTTGTTGAACAAAGCTTTTATACATACTGTTGTATGATTTGCAAGGACTCGGTGATGGATATGGGGATCAGAGTAATAACCTAAAATTTGGATAACATGGCAGAGAGCTTTGTCACAAATTGTCTCATTTGAGTCTTGTGAGAAGCCTGCAAAGTCGATGCTGTTCATTTCATTTTATAGAAGGAGAGCCAGCATCAAGAGTGGCAAAGGGGGTTAGCCACGCAGGTCTCTAACCCATATCAGCTGAGGCCTGCTGGCTAGAGCAGTGTTATTCAGGGTAGAGTCCAAGTGTATAAATATAAAATAGGCATTGAGGAATGCTCATAGAAAATTTTTATTGTGAATAATCACATTTGGGGGTCTTTCTTGGTGGCTCAGATGGTAAAGAATCTGCTTGCCATGTAGGAGACTCAGCTTCGAGTCTGGAGTGGCAACTGACTCCAGTGTTCTTGCGTGGAGAATTCCATGGACAGAGGAGCCTAACGGACTACCAGTCCATGGTTCATCATATTTTTAATAGGAGTATAATTGCTCTACAAGGTTGTGTTAGCTTCTGCTGCAGACAGTGTGACTCGGCTACATGTACACATGTATCTCTTCCCTCTTGAGCCACCATCCCACCCCACTGTCACCCCACCTATCTAGGTCATCACAGAGCACCAAGCTGAGCTCCCTGTGTTGTGCACCAGCTTCCTGCAAGCTATCTGTTTTACACACCATAGTGTATATATGTCAAGGCTGCTCTATCAGTGTGTCCCATCCTCTCCCTCACGCCCTGTGTCCACAAATCCATTCTCTATGTCTGTGGCTCTATTCCTGCCCTGCAAAGTGTTTCATCGGTGCCATTTTTCTAGATAGTATATATGTGCTAACATATGATATTTGTTTTTCTCTTTCTGACTTAATTCCCACTGTATGACATACTCTAAGTTCATCCGCATCACCACAAATCGCATAGCAATTTAATGTTGCCATAACATCCATACATGTAATCAGTAGACGTGTTCCATTGAGCAGGGCATGGACAGTGGTGTTGTCAGGCTTACAGGGTGTCTTGTGCAGCATGAGCTATATACTAGTCATGTACAGTAGGACTTGCATTCTGGTCTGCAATCGGATAGACATTAAAAGAGAGAAAAAAAATTGGTCCTCAAGAATAAGTAAATTTAAAAAATACACTCTACACAGAGCAGTGCATTCAGAAGGATCATAAGCAGTGCTCTGGTTGATTAATGATGTCTGCATGAGTGTGGAGGTAGGAGACAGTGGTGTGTAGGCTGTATAATGCCCTCGGCTATGTCATGGTGTCTGGTTACAGCAGAACCCACTTAAGTCTTGGAGAGAGACGTGTAAGGGGAAAGGAGAGCATCCCAGGTAGCTCAGTGGTAGAGAATTGCCTGCCAATGCAGGAGACACAGGAGACATGGGTTTAATCCTTGGGTCAGGGAGATCCCCTAGAGAAGGAAATGGCAACCCATTCCAGTATTCTTGCCTGGAGAATCCCATGGACAGGGGAGCCTGGTGGGCTACAGTCCATGGGGTTGCAAAGAGTCAGACATGACTGAGCACACATGCACACGTGTGGAAAGGAAGCTAGATACTACACTGATAAATCTATGTCAACTGGAAAGAAAAGCACAACTCACAGGTGAGAGTTTGTTTTATTTGGTGGATTTTTCTGAGAACTCAAGCCCAGGAGGCAGTCTCTCAAGAGAGTTTGAAGGACTGCACCAGAAGTAAGGGAGGAACCAGGATATAGGGGAGTTTTGCAACAAAATCCAGTAAGAAATGGAATATTTCCTGCCAAATCAGTAAGCAGTGGATGTCACAGTCACCAGCATTGCAGCCATCAGAATGGTGAGCTAGTGAACCCTGAGGGATCTCAGGAAGGAACAGAATACCTGTCATCTATCAGCCATCAGTCTGCAGCCACTCCCCATGGTGAGCTCTGAGGGCACTCAGGATGTGAAAACACAGAACACTGGACCCAAATAGCTGAAGTGTATATCAAAGGAATTATTTCAGTGAGTCTAGACTCTGGCATCTTCCCATACATAGGAAAGCACTTAATTCCTTAACTTGGGGTATCTGGTTTTTGTAATTAACAATCATCTTTTGATGTTCTGACTACCTTCCCTTTATTGGAAATGTTCTATATAACCAGGCTTCCCTGGTGGCTCAGCTTGTAAAGAATCTGCCTGTACTGCAGGAGACCTGGGTTCGATCCCTGGGTTGGAACAATCTCCAGGAGGAGGGAATGGCTACCCACTCCAGTATTCTGGCCTGGAGAATTCCATGGACTGTGTAGTCCATGGGGTTGCAAAGAGCTGGATACAACTGAGTGACCTTCTTCACTTTCACTTTTCCCTTTACCTCCTTAGAGCAATTTCTCAGAACTATCTGAAATGCTGTCTCCTGGACCGCAGTCCTCATTTTGCCCCCAAATAAAGCTTTACTTGCAGCTCTCATATTGTGCAAATTTTTTTCAACAGGTAGTCAAAGCATCAAAGATTATGTTAGTTAAAGAAAACCAGACATCTCAAGTTAATATGTTTCATGCTTTTGTATGTACAGAAAGATGCAAGAGTCTGGGCTCACTGAAATCGTTCATTTGATATGCAACTTAGTTACCTGAGGCCACTATCCTGTCTTTCTCCATCCTGACTCACATCAGGGTGTACAGTGTGGGTTGCTGCAGCGGCTGAGGGCTTTATGACCACAACCCACAACATCCTCTGTTTATTCACACAGCAGGTCACATTCTTCATCCACACCTGATTACAAAAACACTGTTTTCAAGATGCCTTACAAGTTTTAAAGATATTTAAAACTGATACTTGGGACAATCCTGTAAAGACAAAGAACAGAGCATTAGTTCCATGTTACAGAGAGGAAACCTGTGAGTCAGAACATTTACATCCCTACCCACACCCAAAGGGCTAGACAGTGGCAGTGTTGGAACTGGAACCCAGGCAGGTCTCCAATTTTCAGTCTAAATGTTGGTACCACGACCCCAGGTTGCCACACTGTGCCTGGTTGATGGCAAAATAAAGGGATTTATAGGATATAGCTGATTTACTGTGCTGGACAGCAGAAACTAACACAAAATTGTAAAGCAACTATACGCCAATTTTTTTAAAAAAGAAATGTATAGGCAAGCTTTGAGTAAAATAAAAATGTCATACAATGTCAGTTTTGCTACACAAAAGTTTAGATAACTTCATAGATGGCTTTCCTAGATGGTTTTTAGATTGACATCACCAAAGACAGGCTTCCCTGATAATGAAAAGCAATTGCCACTTTCAAACAAATCTCTGGACTGGAGAGGAACATGGGTCTAAACTCGCAATGACAATTTCTCCCTTCATTTCAAGTCTTAGGCCTAGTTCCAGATGTGATCACTTGAGTGATGTTGTAAATTGGTTAGTAAAACTTTCTTCCTGTGCTACACACATCTATTGAGCATTTGCTGTGTGTCAGAAAGTAAAACAGCCCTGAGGGATGCAGACAAAAGCAGGAACAAAATATGCACAAACAAATATTTGCAATGAACAGGGCTTCCCTTGTGGCTCAGCTGGTAAAGAACCCGCCTGCAATGTGAGAGACCTGGGTTCGATCCCTAGGTTGGGAAGATCCCCTGGAGAAGGGAGAGGCTACCCACTCTAGTATTCTGGTCTGGAGAATTCCGTGGACTGTTTAGTCCATGGGGTCGCAAAGAGTCAGACACGACTGAGCGACTTTCATGTTCATCTTATGTGCAATAATAATAGATATAAAGAGGTCCAGAACTGCTTCAGAGGAGGGAGAGATTAACTCTATGGGTAGAGAGGGTGAAGAAAGCAGGAAAGGAAAAGGAGATGACCCTGCTAATGGCGTATTTTGTAGGGTGAATAAGCAGACAGATCAAGAAACCAGAATTGAAAGAGACACATGTACCCCAATGTTCATCGCTGCTTTATTTACAATAGCCAGGACATGGAAGCAACCTAGATGCCCATCAACTGACGAATGGATAAGAAAGCTGTGGTACATATACACAATGGAATATTACTCAGCATTAAGGAAAAATTCATTTGAATCAGTTCTACTCAGATGGACGAAACTGGAGCCCATTATCCAAAGTGAAGTAAGCCAGAAGGAAAAACAATACAGTATATTAACACATATATATGGAATTTAGAAAGATGGTAACGAGAACCCAGCATGCGAGACAGCAAAAGGAACGCAGATGTATAGAATAGACTCGTGGCCTCTGTGGATGAGGGAAAGGGTGGGATGATATGGGAGAATGGCATTGAAACATGTTAATTATCATATGTCTAATCAATAGCCGGCCCAGGATTGATGCTTGGGACTGGTGCATCGAGATTTCCCAGGGGGAGGGAGGAGGGAGGGGGGTTCTGGAGGGGGAGCATATGTAAACCCATGGTGATATCATGTCATTGTTTGGCAAAACTAATAAAAATAAATTAAAAAAAAAAAGAAAGGGCATTCAGAGAAAAGGAACAGCAAATGCCAAGGCACAGAAGATGTTGAAGCTCATGATGGGTTTGCGGAAACACAGACTGTTCTGCTCAAGGTGTGTGTGCTCCCTGGTAAAATAGATGACTTACCATTTTAGGTGCACAATTCAGTGGCATTAAGTGCCTTCGCACTGCTTTGCAACCCTCTGAAGATAGATGGTTTTTCACATCCACTTTTTTCGAAGGTACTATGGGAAGCAAATCAGGATTTGACCTACACCATGCAGTTTTTCAGTTTTTCTGTTGTCCACAGGAAAGGTACACATTTCTCCTTATTAAAACTAGCCAGGCTCTTAACCTCACTGAGACTTAGTATCTTCTTTGATGATATAAGGATAGTAACAGAACCGGCATTCCTGAGTTGTGAAAATTGACCACGTAGAGTGGTTGGAACAGCGTTAGCACATTGTAAGTGCTTCGTGTTTTATTGTTGATGAGGATGGTGATGGTGCTAGCGGTGGTGGTAGTGAGGGTGGTGATGAAGATAGTGATAATATCTCCTTTGGTTGGTTTCTTATCACCCACTGCCACATCTTGGCTTGCAGGACCGAATATGGAATGAATGTGCGATAATTTGATTATGATTTGATGGTATGGAGTATTGTTGAGCCCACAGAGGCTTTACTAAAGACTTTTCAGCTTGTTACCTTGTGGGCAAAGTTGATGAAATGCTGGTAGAGCTTATTGGCATACTAATCTAAGTCTCTTCTACCAGAAACCTCATAGCTCTGCCAACCACTTTCTGTAAATACAGCCAGTCCTCTTTATTCACAGATTCCATATTTGTGAATTCACATACTGCCAACATTTATTTACAACTCAAAGTCAATACTCATGAAACTTTGGTGGTCACTTGCAGACATGCAGAGACTGGCAAAAAGTTGAATTCCCCAGTACACACATTCCCAGTGGAGGTCAAAGAAGGTGACACTCTGCTTCTTGTTTCAGTTCTCAGACTGTAAACAAGTGTTCTTTTCAGGGTCTATTTAGAGCCACGTGTTTCACATTTCTGTACTCTTTGTTGGTGATTTTGCTGTTTGGAATGGTCCCCAAGGGCACTGCTGTTCAGTGCTCCTAAGTACAAGAAGACTGTGACATGCCTCATGGAGAAAATAAATGTATAGGATAAGTTTCATTCAACCATGAGTCAAAGTGCTGTTGATCATGAACTCAGTGAACCAATTTTCTATTGAATAAGGTGTCTTTAAACAGAAACACACCAGAACAAGTTTATGTACTTATGGTTTGATGAAAATGTGATCAGAGGTTCTCAGGAACCTAGTCATGTATTTCCCCTAGAAGTAGTGGTTCATAATTCACTAATTCTGTGTCTGCAGTGACTTTGTAAACAGTAACTATCTCAAATAACAAGAATCAGTTGAATGAGGAAGGAAATGGCCGACGGGGTCCCCAGTATGTGAGCACGTTGGTGGAGAGAGGTGCACAGGGACAGCCTGGCTCCTTCAGGTGCGAGACTCTGCTGGGAAAGGGAGGTCCCTTTTCCCTGGAACTTTGGTGAAGCTTCTGGGAAATAATGTTACTCTTTTCCTAATAAGGCCTTCTGGTATCTTTCCTTCTAAATAGTATACAGAGTTACTAAAATGTCTTCAGTTTGATTACTGTGCACCTTCCCTGGAAGAAGACACCTACCTCTGGGGCCAGTTATAAGCATCCAGAGTGATGTAGTCCTAGGCTTGCACAGTTAAAAAAAAAAAAATGTATTACTTCTCTTGCTCCCAGCAGTCATATCTTGAACTGAGTAGGAGGTTCTTCGTATCACAGTGACATTGTAAAGGGGATACCATGAGCCGAAATGTCTGGTGGGACAGTGCCTAGTCTGTGAGGGAGCTGCGGCAGACACCTCATTGCTCATCCTATATTTCAAGGCACTATCCACCAAGCAGCTGGGTAGTCCAGGCATGAGCATAACGATGCCCCCCTCGTGAGACTTCCCTGGTTAAGAATCTGCCTTCCAATGCCAGGGATCAGGTTCAGTCCCTGGTCGAGGAACTAAGATCGCAAGTGAGCAGGGCAACTAAGCCATATACCACAACTAGAGAGCCCATGTGCTGTAGCAAAGACCTGATACAGCCAAAATAAAAATAAATACCTCTTAAAAAACAAACACTACCCTTCTCGTGTGCTAGAGGAGACATTTGCAAGCTCCCTCCCTAGATTCTCACTTTTTCCTCCTCTTTTCCTTTTCTCCTCTCTTCCTTCCTTCCTTCCCTCTTTCTCTGTTTCCTTCTTCCTGTCGTCTCTCCCTCTTAATCAGCTCACATGCTCTTTAATACTAACCAACGTCACACCCTTGCTAGGTGATGAATGGAATATATAGATAAGAGTTTGGGGTTTGAGCCCCTTCTGTCCCTTACTTAGTGCACGAGTTTGGTCAGTTTGTTCATCAGATATTGAGTAGGGAAAATACTCCTTTCTAGGCACCATTCTGCGTCCTCGGGCTAGTGCAGGAAATAAGCAGAACAGTCTGATGTCTTTGTGAAGGTCAGATGCTAGCAGGCACAGACAGACAACAAACAGTAAACACAGTAATTATGTAAGTTAAAGATGGTGAGTGCTATGGAGTCAGACGCACTACCTTGTGCCGCAA
Organism: Antilocapra americana; assembly: GCA_007570785.1. Taxonomy (NCBI): domain Eukaryota; kingdom Metazoa; phylum Chordata; class Mammalia; order Artiodactyla; family Antilocapridae; genus Antilocapra; species Antilocapra americana. The sequence continues at coordinate 4,314,095 of ML663013.1, read as the reverse complement.
GGGTGGCCGATAAGTGCTGTGGAGAGAGAACACGGAGCCAGGTTCAGAGGGTGCACGCAGCAGGATGAGGGAAGACCATGAAGGATCACCCTCTCCAAGGCCCCACACACTCTTATGTAGTATGTGGGTGACACTCACCAGCTCTGCTTGCCAGGATGGAATGAAACAATACATGTGGAAGGGCTGTATAAGTCATATATTATGAGATGAATGTTTACTGTTTGAGGAAGAATGTTTTCATCCATATGACCCCAAGTTTAACATAAACTCATTATTGGAACAAGAAAGTGATGAGGGACAGAAGTTCACATTGGCCACGTGTGAACCTTGTGCCACTTACTGGATAAGCCTTCCACCTAAGGGACCACTTCTCATCTTCACAGGGAACATCATTATCCCAGTTTGGTGGCTGAGAAGTGACCTAACTCAGCCAAGGTCAGGGCACAGAGCTGGGAGATGCTGGTGCCAGACTGAGGCTCCATCTCTGCCTTTCCAGGGCTTTTTCTTCAGGAGATTCAATGTGTAAACCTGGTGGATGACCTCTCAGATTCCTTCCATCCCAACAGTGCACAGAGTCTCAGTGATTACTCCGCTGAGTGAGGATAATTGGATGACCCAGAAAGAAACATGTCTTTGAAGGAAATGAGCTCCTTGGCTTATAGCTCTCCTGGCAGCATGGATCTCGGAGGAATCAGACATCAGCAGCTGGGAGGATCAAGATGAAGGGGAGAGCGGCAGAGGACTGACTCAAGGGGCTTCCTCCAGCTCGTGGGGTCCTAGAACCCACGAAGAAGATAAAAGCATGGGTATCGAGCTTCCACTTTGAAGCCTCTGAATAGCTAAATAAGAAAGGTTGGGCCACAGCTGAAGAAGCACATTCTGACAGTGAGGTGATACCAGAAGGGGTCACCCACCATGCACAGTTGAAAGTACAAGGTGGCTTAGAAAAGGCGATAAGATATCTATCAAGATCCAAGCACGTGCACAGGAAGAACTGACAAGTATGTTAAATATTGCTTGCCAAGAATTGACCAGGAAAAATCAGAGTTTTTTCATGCTTTTATCCCAGTGTTTGAGGTTTTGAGATATTAGATTGCTTAGTATTATAGGTAACATAGTGTTTTTTGGCTGTTATCTCCTGTCTGATCCCTGTCAGGTTATGAATAAAGATTGTCTGATTTACATATTTATTAGCTACATTTTACAAGAAAATAGCATCGTCGTGTCTCCCATGGTCCACAGTCTGTACTGGTAGGACATTTAAAATAAGCCCCTGTCACAGACTCTTATTTTGTACTGGTCATAGCGATAGCTGTGCATGAAATTATAGTAGAGAGACGCTCCCACAAGTCTGTGCTGAATATCAAGTTTCAGAGCAATGAGGTCATTTGGTGAGTCTGTGACCCTTCTAATTAGGTAAGGGAGATACTGATACCCCTGAATCCCCACCTCAGGACACAGTGCCCAGATCAACTCACAGAACAAAGGTTCAGATTATAACACCCTGTCTGGGCACAGCGGCACCTGTGCCTTTTGCAGAAAGGCTTGTCACTTCGAGGGGACATCCGATGGGGCCCCAGTGTCCATGGTGGTTTGTTTAGAACCCCTTGAATCGCTTGACCATGACTGCAGATTTTCAGTCATTCTCCTGGGAATACAGGCTCCTTCAACCAAGAAAGCACTGAATGCAATTAGTTTCCTAGTCTTATAGAAAAATGTGCTAAGTCACTTTAGTCGTGTCCACCTATTTTCAGTCCTATGGACTGTAACCCACCAGGCTCCTCTGTCCATGGGATTCTCCAGGCAAGAATACTGGACTGGGTTGCCATGCCCTCCTCCAAGGGATCTTTCCAACCCAGGGATTGAACCTGAGTCTCTTATGTCTCCTGCATTGGCAGGCAGGTTCTTTACCACTGGCACCACCTGGAGAGTCCCTAATTACCTGTATATAAAATTTTAACAAGCACTGTACTTCACAGACATAGAGGTACCTGCAAGTGGAAACTATTTGGCAAAAAATGCAGGCGTCTTGACTGAGGAGGGGTTTGTGATGGTAGAACTGGTGCCCCCCATCTCTCCCCTAGGAGGAGACTCCTAGTGGCTTTTCATTTCCTAGAACACAGATGCTCCTCTGTGTTGCAGGACCATACAGCAGATAGGCACAAGAGAATAAAATTCTGAATGAATCCAAATTTTCATTTTCTAATTACATTTTGGGGTTTTCTTTTCTCAGTTCAGTTCAGTTGCTCAGTTGTGTTGACTCTTTGCGACCCCATGGACTGCAGCACACCAGGCTTCCCTGTCTCACCAACTCCCAGAGCTTGCTCAAACTCATGTCCATCGAGTCAGTGATGTCATCCAACCATCTCATCCTCTATTTCTTTTCTAAATACTGACATAATTGTGTGACTATTCAAGTATCATGTGAGTGGCATAGCCACCATTGGACCCACATTTTGACTGAAAAAGAAAATCTCTTTAACACTCTACTGCTTAACTTGTTAATCCAATAACTTACTGGCCTACTGCCTACTTCCCTGGTTATGGGAAGGACTTGAAAACAATACGGACATTTGGCACTAATCTTCTTTGAAAGAGGTATTCATTATCTGTTTTCTCAAGAGAGCCTGGAAACAACTTTATATTCATTCCAAAAGGAGGCATCTTCTGAGAAGTCACACCAAAGGTAATTTGCATCCTTATCTAATGAGAGCATCACAGGCGGCTTCAAAGATTTGCTGGAGACTTGAAGATCCTGTCTCCGGCACATCCAGTCCTCTCTAAGCTGTTTCAGTTCAAGATTTATTCATTGACTCAGAGGTTCACTCATTTACTCAGAATTCATTCCTATGAGCATAGATTACATGATGAGGACATATTATAAATTTAGGAATTGCTGGGTGGTTCTCCAGAGGTAAAACACTGACAGGTACTTTAAAGCCCCTTGTGACTGACAAGTCTTTGGTTTTTCTTCACTTTTGTGAGCTCAAAACTGGAATCTTCTAAACTGAGCTTGACTGTCTAAGGTCAGGGACCTCCCTCAGACATGTGGCTCTTTGGAAAACCGGATGCATTCTTAGATCTTCTCCAGCAGGCCTCCTGTGAGCTGGCATCCAATATCAAGCACCTGTCTTTCTCCTTGAGTGATTCAAGCAGGTTGAAGCTCCTTGAACAAGGCTTTCTCTGTAGCACTTAACGTCTTGACCAGAATCAAGCACTTTCAGGAGGGACCCCCAAACTGCAATGGGCCCATCAGGGGTTTGTCTGAGATGTTCGGTTATAGCCTGAGAGGGGCACAAGGGATGGAAACCCTGTGAGGCACAGGGAGGTCAAGGGACAGGGAACACTGCAGGAAAAGATGCAGGTGAGCTGGGTTGGGAGAAAGAACCCAGTCTGGAGACCAGGAGGGTCTGATGACCTCACCTCCCCAGGGCTCGCTCCTTTCCACTTTTCACAGATAGGGTTCTCCCTCTACCGTTTCTCTCTGTTGTCCCCTGAAAATCACCATTAATAGAACATTTGGATATTGTGTATGATATCTGGGAATTGCATGTGTGTGTGAGAGGGAGAGAAAATCAAAAGGAAGTGAAGGGTATAGGGAGGACAGGAGGTAGCGAGTGTTGGTGAGGATGTGGAGAGAAGGGAGTCCTCATACATTATTGCTGGGAGTGCAGATCGGTTCTGCCACTGTGGGGGTTCTTCACACTATTAAAAATAGATTCAGTTTTCAATTAAAAATTACCACTGTAATCCAATTAAAAATTATGTATTTTAAAATAATAAATTAAGAATCACAACCATATGATCCAGCAATCCCACTTGTGGGTACATGTCCAAAGGAAATGGAATCAGTACCTGGAAGAGACATCCACATTCCTGTTGTCATTGCAGTCTTCCCCATAACCAAGAAATGGTAGCTTCCCAGGTGGCACAGAGGTAAATAATCTGCCTGCTAATGCAGGAGACACGGGTTTGATCCCTGGGTCAGGGATATCTTCTGGAGTAGGAAATGGCAACCCACTCCAATATTCTTACCTGGAAAATTCCATGGACAGAGAAGTCAGCTGGGCTACAGTCCATGGGGTTGCAAAGAGTTGGGCATGACTGAGCAAAAGAAATGGTAACAAACTAACTGTCCATCAGTGGATGGATGGATAATGAGGCTGCTGTATGTATGTACAATGGAATAGCATTCAGCCTTAAAAAAACAAGAGAGATAGAAAATACTGCCACTTGCAACAACGCAGATGAACCTGGAGGATATTATGCTAAGTTAAGTAAGCCAGAAATAGAAAGATAAAATACCTTATGATTGTACCCATATATATCTGATGGACTCAAAAGCAGAGTAGAATAGTGGTTGCTAAGGGCTGGTGGTAGGGAGAGATAGGGAGCTATCGCTCATCGGGCACTAAGTTTCAGTTATGCTGGATGAATCAATTCCAGAGAGCTTATGTACAGCCTGATAAGTAGAGTTAACAATATTGTAATGCATACTTGAAATTTTCTAAGAGGGTAGATCTTCAGTGTTCTCACTAGTAGGAAAAAGAAAAGCAGATAGAGACATGGAGAGCAAACATATGAGCACCAAAGTGGGGAAGGGGGAGGAGTGAGATGAACTGGGAGGTTGGGATTGTCATATACACACTACTGATGCTATGTATAAAATAGTTAATTAAGGAGAACCTACTCTATACTTTAGGGAACGCTACTCAGTGCTCTGTGGTGACTTAAATGGAAAGGAAATCCAAAAGAAGAGGTGATATATCTGATTCACTTTGCTGCACAATCAAAACAAACACAACATTGTAAAGCAATGATACTCCAATAAAAATTACCTAGGAACCTCCCTGGTGGCCCGCTGGTTAGGAATTTGCCTTCCAATGTAGAGGATGTGGGTTTAACCCCTGGTCAAGGAGCTAAGATCCCACATGCCGAGGAGCAGTTAAGCCCCTGCCACAACTAGAGAAGCTTGTAGACTGCAATGAAGACCCAGTGCAGCCCCCACCCACCGGCAAAAAAAATTAATTAAAGTAAGTAACTATGTGAAAAGACAGGTCTGTTTCTGCTAATTAGTTTGATTGTGGTAATCATTTCACAATGTATATGGACTTCAAAACTTCATGTTGTTTACCTTAAATATATACAATCTTTATTCATTAATGATACCTCTATAATAAAGCTGAAAAAATGAAAGTAGCATAACTTGTCAAGTACTTACTGAGCCTCAGGACCAGCCTGCCTTGAACTCGACTTATTCCTCTTACAGGATTTGATGATGGGCTACAGTCCATGGGGTCTCAAAGAGTCAGACACAACTGAGCAACTAACACTTTTACTTTCAAGACACTCAAGTGTTAGCTCACCTCCAGCTAACAAAGGCCAGTCTCTTCATGAATAAGGAAATCCCAGAACTACTGGCAGCAGACACCCAGAAAGTTATTCCACAAAGAAAACGTCTAGGCTGAAAGCTCTATAGATCAGCCAATTGGAAGAAAAAATTGATCAATACGAGAGTAAGGAAGCTACTTAACCTCTCCACACCTTAAATTTCCTCAGCTTAAGATAGAGGTACCCATATGAGCCCATCAGTTCAGTTCAGTTCAGTTGCTCAGTCGTGTCTGACTCTCTGCGACCCCATGAAATGCAGTGCGCCAGGCCTCCCTGTCCATCACCAACTCCCAGAGTCCATCCAAACCCATGTTCATCGAGTCAGTGATTCTATCCAGCCATCTCATCCTCTGTCATCCCCTTCTCCTCCTGCCCCCAGTCCTTCACAGCATTAGAGTCTTTTCCAATGAGTCAGCTCTTTGCATGAGGTGGCCAAAGTATTGGAGTTTCAGGTTCAATATCAGTCCTTCCAATGAACACCCAGGACTAATCTCCTTTAGGATGGACTGATTGGATTGCCTTGTAGTCCAAAAGACTTGGAGTCTTCTCCAACACCACAGTTCAGAAGCATCAATTTTTCGGCACTCAGCTTTCTTCACCGTCCAACTCTCACATCCATACATGAATACTGGAAAAACCATAGCTTTGACTAGGTGGACCTTTGTTGACAAAGTGATGTCTCTGCTTTTTAATATACTGTCTAGGTTGGTCATAACTTTCCTTCCAAGGAGTAAGCGTCTTTTAATTTCATGGCTGCAATCACCATCTGCAGTGATTTTGGAGCCCAGAAAAATAAAGTCTGACACTGTTTCCACTGTTTATCCATCTGTTTTCCATGAAGTGATGGGACCAAATGCCATGATCTTAATTTTCTGAATGTTGAGTTTTAAGCCAACTTTTTCCCTCTCCTCTTTCACTTTCATCAAGAGGCTTTTAAGTTCCTCTTCACTTTCTGCCATAAGGGTGATGTCATCTGCATATCTGAGGTTATTGGTATTCCTCCTGGCAGTCTTGATCCCAGCTTGTGCTTCTTCCAGCCCAGTGTTTCTCATGATGTACTCTGCATAGAAGTTAAATAAGCAGGGTGACAATATACAGCCTTGACGTACTCCTTTTCCTATTTGGAACCAGTCTTTTGTTCCATGTCCAGTTCTAACTGTTGCTTCCTGACCTGCATACAGGTTTCTCAAGAGACAGGTCAGATGGTCTGGTATTCCCATCTCTTTCAGAATTTCCACAGTTTATTGTGATCCACACAGTCAAAGGCTTTGGCATAGTCAATAAAGCAGAAATAGATGTTTTTCTGGAATCCTCTTGCTTTTTCCATGATCCAGCGGATGTTGGCAATTTGATCTCTGGTTCCTCTGCGTTTTCTAAAACCAGCTTGAACATCTGGAAGTTCATAGTTCATGTATTGCTGAAGCCTGGGTTGGAGAACTTTGAGCATTACTTTACTAGCATGTGAGATGAACACAATTGTGGTAGTTTGAGCATTCTTTGGCATTGCCTTTCTTTGGAATTGGAATGAAAACTGACCTTTTCCAGTCCTCTGGCCATTGCTCAGTTTTCCAAATTTGCTGGCATATTGAGTGCAGCACTTTCACAGCATCATCTTTCAGGATTTGAAATAACTCAGCTGAAATTCCATCACCTCCACTAGCTTTGTTCATAGTGATGCTTTTTCTAAGGCCCACTTGACTTCACATTCCAGGATGTCTGGCTCTAGGTGAGTGATCATACTATCGTGATTATCTAGGTTGTGAAGATCTTTTTTGTACAGTTCTTCTGTGTATTCTTGCCACCTCTTCTTAATATCTTCTGTTTCTGTTAGGTCCATACCATTTCTGTCCTTTATCGAGCTCATCTTTGCATGAAATGTTTCCTTGGTATCTCTAATTTTCTTGAAGAGATCTCTAGTCTTTCCCATTCTGTTGTTTTCCTCTCTTTGCATTGATTGCTGAGTACGGCTTTCTTATCTCTCCTTGCTATTCTTTGGAACTCTGCATTCAGATGGGACTATCTCTCCTTTCTCCTTTGCTTTTCACTTGTCTTCTTTTCTTAGCTATTGTAAGGCCTCCTCAGACGGCCATTTTGCTTTTTTGCATTTCTTTTCCTTGGAGGTGGTCTTAATCCCTGTCTTCTGCACATTGTCAGGAACCTCCGTCCATATGAGTCCATAGTGTCGTCAAAAAGACAGAAATAAGTAATTTGTAAAAAGATTTCAGAACATAAGTGCTTAGTAAGTGCTAATGTTCATATTACAGCAACACCATATGGAAAAAATAAAAGAAGATCCTGTCTCCAGAAGTTTTCCTTCCAGTGGGAAGGCAGGGGTTAAAATAAACAGATGGAACAAGTAGGATAATCCCCATAGGGGAGATGAATGCTTCAGGAAACTTTAGAAGAGTTTTTCCAAGTTTTCTGGAGACTAAGGAAAGACTCCCAGAGAAGATGGCACTTGAGCTAGAATACTGAGGATGTGAAGCAGAGGTGCCTTCCATGCAGACATATCCTAGGATCATCCCCCCGCCTTGCCAGGCCAAAGTAATGAAATATGCAAAGACATATAGGGGCTGGAGAACAGTGGACTTAGGAAAGAGCAAATGCTTCAGATCTTGTACTCTAAGGTTGCATATGAGTCGAGTATAAAATAAACCAGCAATGCAATTTTTTAATGGTCAGAAATTTGAAAACTCAGGCAGGCAAAAACTAATTCACCCTTCTTAATAACTGTAGAGAAGAGTTGATAACATTAGCCTTCTTATTTACAAGAAAGCATCAGATGTTTCTGTTCCTTAGCTGTTATTTAATTCTAGAGTGATGGATTAGCACTGAATATATTCTCTGGAAATTATCCTAATTAAGTAAATAATATATAGGATCTGAAACAAACCTCAAAGCAGTCCCTTTCATTGTTACCTAGATCCGATGTAAAGTCAAAAGTATTAAGTTTTACTTTATTTTGAAATTTTTTGGCTGTGATATGTCTTTGTTGCTGCACATGGGCTTTCTCTAGTTGCAGAGAGTGGGGGCTCCTCTTCATTGTGGTGCACAGGCTTCTAATCACGATGGTTTCTCTTGCTGAAAAGCAGAGCTCTAGGGCGTGTGGGTTTCAGTCGCTGTAGTGCATGGACTCAGTAATTCCAGTCCATGGGCTTAGTTGCTCCGTGGCATGTGGAACCCTCCTGGAGCAGGGATCAAACCCAGGTCCTCTGCATTGGCAGGCAGATTCTGCCTGCCAGGAAGGAAGACCAAAAGTCTTCCTTGGACAACCAGCAAGGAAGTGCAAAAGTAATTTTTAAGTGTCTTGTTTTTCAGTGATTAAAAAGCATCATAACCCTCAGTCAGACATAGTGTCATTTCCTACTGTATTAGCCAGTGTTCCCTGGAGAAACAGAACCTATAAGACTGATATAACTCCACATCTCTGTACCTACCAGTCTGTTCACCTGGCTGTCTGTCATCTATTTATCTATCTATAATCTATCAAGGTATCTATCTACCTATCATCCACCTAGATTTACTATAAGGAATTGGTGAATTCCTTATAACTGTTTATAGGGACACTCTTGTAACTATAGAGACTGAGTCCTCGAATCCGCAGCTGGCAAACTGGAGACCCAACAAAGCTGATGATTTAATTTCAGTTCAAGTTCAAAGGTCTGAAACCTTCGAAAGCATGTGATATAGTTTCAGCCCAGAGTCTGCCGGCTAGGGACTCAGGAAGAGCCATTATTTCAGTTCAATTCTGAAGGCAGGAGAAAACAGTGTGCAACTGGAAAGCAGTCAGGCAGAGGAAAATTTTCTTATTCATAAAGCCAGCCTTTTTGTTCTATTAAGTCTTCAACTGATTGAATGAGGCCCGCTCACAAAAGGGAGAGCAATCTGCTTTATTCAGTCTAATGACTCAAATGCTAATCTCATCCCAAAATACCCTCATAGACATACCCAGAATAATGTTTGACCAAATACTTGGGCACTTTGTGGCCCAGCTAAGTTGACACATTAAATTAGCCATCACCTATGTAGTTGCTATGATATATTATTTAGCTTTTGCACTGGTACATGATGGAATTTTTTTTCTGAAACTTTGTTAATTACAATACCAAAGATATTTGTTCTATCCCAGACTGGATATATAAGATTTAAAATCAGGAAAGACATCTTCAGAATTCAAGAAATCTGATTTGCATTTCCTTAATTGCCGAAATGTCTTTTGATTCTGTAGCAAAGTGTAATGTAACAGAGCATTATCAGAAGGGCTCCAAATATTGGGAATTTATAACAAGCAGCTCCAAGGAGTCCAATAATGAGAGAGGGAGAGGTACTCTGTCATCACAGGACTTGACTCTGCTGAGTTTCCAAGGCAGCGTATGGCTGTTCTTTATAAACTATGTATCATTAAAGTCCTGCTCCTGGATAGAGCAGGCCCACACCACACAAAGTAAAACAAAGTTCTGGCAGCCACTTCTCTGATGTAAATAGCCAGTCCTGTTAATTCAAGACTGGGGTGATTTTTTTCTCCTGATCTTCTTTACCAGTTTTTGCTCTGCACATCAGTCACATTAATTGGTTAATTGTGAGCTTTCTTTAGGGCTGCCTGCTGTTTAAAATCCCAGGGAATTTCACTTAAGGTTTAAAAAAGGTCTATCACAATCATCCCCCAGAAAATCCTTTCCCAAAATAGGAAGAGAGTCAAGATTTAATTAAGGATTTTTTTCCCCTTCATGTGTCCACTTGACCACTCCTCTTTTACACCTCACATAATGTCTTAAGGATGTAGCATTCATCCTAACATTACAGTGTCCTGCTCTCAGCCACCTTGACTCCAGCAGCCAAGTAGCCCCCGACTGACCAGGCCTACTTAGCTGCACACTAAGTAGTGTGCAATTTGATCAAAATATGTGTAAATATTTTTGCAGAGATGGCTTATTAATAGGGAAGAAGGTGTGTTATCTTAAAATTTGTAAGAATAGCCTTAAGTTAACTTTGGTTTTCTAATATAGAAAAATCAGTCATCACTGGAATATTAGAATCCTAAGGACATCAGAATCAAGAATCAGTTTTCTGATGCTTTTAACAATAACATGACTTCAAAATTTTTGCTTCAGCACTTTGAAAGCACTCGTTTTCTTGTTGTTGCTCAGTCGCTAAGTCATGTCCAACTCTTTGCGACCCCATGGACTGCAGCAAGCCAGGTTTCCCTGTCCTTTAGTGTCTCCTGGAGTTTGCTCAAATTTATGTCCATTGAGTCGGTGATGCTATCTAACCATCTCACCCTCTGCTACCCACCTCTCCTTTGGCCTCCAGTCTTTCCCAGAATCAGGGTCTTTTCCAGTGAGTCAGCTCTTTACATCAAATGGCTAAAGTATTGAAGTTTCAGCTTCAACATCAGTCCTTCCAGTGAATATTCAGGGTTGGTTTCCTTTAGGATTGACTGGTTTGATCTCCTTGCTGTCCAAGGGACTCTCAAGAGTATTCTCCAACACCACAGTTCAAAAGTATCAATTCTTCAGCATTCAGCCTTCTTTATAGTCCAACTCTCACATCCATACATGACTACTGGAAAAACCATAATTTTGATTATACAGACCTTTGTCAGCAAAGGGATGTCTCTGTCTCTGCTTTTTTTTTTTTTTTTTTTGATTTTTTGTCTTCCTTTATTTATTTATTTTTACTTTACAATATTTTATTGGTTTGGCCATACATTGACATGAATCCACCATGGGTGTACATGTGTTCCCCATCCAGAATCCCCCTCCCGGCTCCCTCTCTAGCCCATCCCTCTGGGTCATCCCAGTGCACCAGCTCCGAGCACCCTGTCTCATGCATTGAACCTGGACTGGTGATTCATTTCACATGATAATTTACATGTTTCAGTGCCATTCTCCCATATCATCCCACCCTCATCCTCTCCCATAGAGTCCAAAAGACTATTCTATATATCTGTGTCTCTTTTGCTGTCTCGCATACAGGGTTATTGTTACATCTTTTTAAATTCCATATATATGTGTTAGTATACTGTATTGGTGTTTTTCTTTCTGGCTTACTTCACTCTGTATAATAAACTCCAGTTTTATCCACCACATTAGAACTGATTTGAATGTATTCTTTTTAATGGCTGAGTAATATTCCATTGTGTATATGTACCACTGCTTTCTTTTTTTTTTTTAATTGTGTTGGTTTTGCCATACAATGACATGAAACCGCCATGTGTTTACATATGCTCCCCCTCCAGAAACCCCCTCCCTCCTCCCTCCCGATTCCCTCCCCCTGGGACATCTCGGTGTACCAGCCCCGAGCATCAACCTGGGCTGGCGATTGATTTCACATATGATAATTAACATGTTTCAATGCCATTCTCCCATATCATCCCACCCTTGCCCTCTTCCACAGAGTCCATGAGTCTGTTCTATACATCTGTGTTCCTTTTGCTGTCTCGCATGCAGGGTTCTCGTTACCATCTTTCTAAATAAGCTGTCTAGGATTATCATAGCTTTCCTTCCCATGAGCAAGTGTCTCTTGATTTCATGGCTGTAGTCACTGTCCACAAGAAAATAAAATCTGTCACTTTTCCTGATTTTTCCCCTTCTATTTGACATGAACTGATAGGACCGGATGCTATGATCTTAGTTTCTCAAATGTTGAGTTTTCAGCCAGCTTTTTCACTCTCCTCTTTCACTTCATCAAGAGGCTCTTTAGTTCCTCTTCACTTTCTTCCATTAGAGTGGTATCATCTGTATATCATTTTCTTATTCCAAGCCAATTAAATATTCTGTGTCAAACAATACATTCATGTGCTTATGACCTTTTAGATAAGTTACTTCTTAATGCTATAAAAAATAAAATGAAGTGAAAGTCACTCAGTTGTGTCTATTTGCAACCCCATGGACTACACAGACCATGGAATTCTCCAGGCCAGAGTACTGGAGTGGGTAGCTTTTCCCTTCTCCAAGGGATCTTCCCAATCCAGGAATCAAACCCAGGTCTCTCACATTGCAGGTGGATTCTTTACCAGCTGAACCATAAGAGAAGCCCAAGAATACTAGAGTGGGTAGCTGATCCCTTCTCCTGGGGATCTTCCCGACCCAGGAATTGAACCAGGATCTCCTGCATTGCAGGCGGATTCTTTACCAATTGAGCCACTAGGGAAGCCCTTTGTAAGGCCATAAGTGAAAGTTACTTAGCCGTGTCCAACTCTTTGCGACTCCATGGACTATACAGTCCATGGAATTCTCCAGGCCAGAATACTAACTTGAGTTTGCATTGACTATATTTTAGAGTATTTATAAATTGTGAACTCACGAATGGTGAAATTAAGCTTTTTATTTGCAATTTTCTACAAAAAATATTAGTGGAGACCACTGCCCTTCTCTGAGCAGTCGCCTCCTAAACTGGATTGATGGGACTTCCCTGGCAATCCAGTGGTTAAGATTTCACCTTCCATTGCCAGGTATGTGGGTTCAGTCCCTGGTAAGAGAGGAAGGATCCCACATCCCTCAAGACCAAATAAACCAAAACATAAAGCAGAAGCAATGGTATAACAAATTTAATTAAGACTTAAAAAATTGTCCACATCAAAAAAAAATTTTTTTTAATGACTAAACTGAACTGATGTCATGGGCACAATACTCCTGGAAGTCTACAATGCTAATTGTGTGTTTTCAGGCTGGTGGCTCTAAACCATCATCTTAAAGGTTTATGAAGAGACTCCTCCAGGGCTGCCATGAGGGAGGAAGGATCTTCGAGGCAGCTCTGCTTCTAAGTCTTTTAATTATTGAGCTTTCATGAAAGAGCGCTGAATGGAAGGTCCAAGACTATAAATCTAAGCAATCACTTAGGTATCTTTCCCACTTATTTCCCATGACTTTTATGGGGATAAACTACTTGATTGTTATATATTAATAAAATAAACTACTATGTTTAAAATGAGAAGTCAACAAGGACCACTGTATGGCACAAGGAGCTCTGCTCAGTTACATGGCAGCCTGGATGGAGGGGGGCTTGGGGGAAGATGGATGCGTGTATATGTATGGCTGAGTCACTCTGCTGTGCACCTGAACCTGTCACAGCATTGTTAATTTGCTGTACCCCAATATAAAATTAAAAGGTTTTTAAATGAATAAATTAAACAATACCAGAATAAATCAGCCCAGAAACTCAGTGGCTTACCCCAACAGTGAATTTTTGCTTACTCATACCAACTTCTATGACTAACACAGGTTGGCAGAGAGTCCTGCTTCTCTAAACACTGAGAGACCTAGCTTGACTGCTGTTTGGGGAGCACAGAATTCCAGGTGCCTGGGAAGTAGAGCAGAATGGGATATTTGCAATGTCTGGATAATAATGTTCAACAGAACATTTCTGTTTTTCCCTTCATCTCAGACTCCTGGCTTCCAGCTCCCTCCCAGCCTTTCTTTGGTTGCATGATATCTTGGACGCTTTTCCTGAAATTCTAATTGTGTCCATCCTTGTCCTCTCCCAATGAACTTCCATACAAGTCAGCACCCCTCCTACAACACACATACACACACACCTCACAATAGGAAATGAGTGTCTGACAGTTGACAATGCTTATGCACATGTAGTAGAAGCAATTATCAGTAAGAAATGTGAGCATTCAGAATGCCTTGTTACGATGAGTCATAAGAATTGGTTTTGATGGTCTCCAAGCCCTGCCATTCTGTGCCCTTATGTATTTGAAAATGGTTCATAATAAACCTTCTGGTCATGTTTAATACTACTGCCCTTGTATATACTGTAGCAGCTCATTGATGACACTGGACCTGCTTCAGTTAGACATATCTTTGTGTGTGTGTGTGTGTGTGTGTGTGTGTGTGTGTGTGTCTGTGTGTCTGTGTGTTAGAGGAGGGCATTAGCAGGAACATCCCCATCCAAATGCAGAAATAGCAAATTCAATTGAAATGATCAGGCAGAATTTCCAAAATTATAATTGCTCAATGCTGGCAGAGCTACAAGGAGACAGGCATGCTGTTACATTACAGGTGAAATATGGACTCTAACACAACTTTCCTGAAGGATAATCTGGAGATATCTGTCAAAAGATTTTAAATTGTCCATATACTTTGTTCCAGCACTTCCATTTGTAAAATTTGTTCCTAGGGGTAAGCACAAAGATTTAATGGTAAACTTGTTCAGTATAACATTATTTGTTATAGGCTTGAAACATCCTAGATGCCCAACAATAGTAAATCGAATAAATCATTTTAGATTATTGGACACTACCCAACAGTTAAAATTACATTGTGGAAATACACTTATTGACATGAAAAGCTGGTCACAAGTTATTATTATATGTTTCCATTTTGGAAACAACTACACACACATGCTTTTTACCTTTGCATAAGATGATTTGACTTGGCTGATTTTTATCTTCTTATTCTAATTTATCTGAAATGACTTTTTGGCTGAGATATTTCAGTAAAAATCATTATTTTGAAAACATTTGAAATGTGGCATTTTTAAGGAGGTCTAGGGTTGACCCATCCATGCATCATCCCTACTCACCCCAAAACCCCCATTGGATAGATGACATAATCCTTGGCTAAATCTCTCTCGTCTCTCTTTTTCAAAAGCTTTTTATTTTGTATTAGGGCATATCTGATTAACAAACAATGTTGTAATAGTTTCAGGGGAACAGCAAAGGGACTCAGCCATACATACACACATATCCATTCTCCCTCAAACTCTACCACATCACATTGAGCACAATTCCAGACGCCTTTTTGGTTATTCATTTAAGATACAGCAGTGTGTACATGTGGATTCCAAACTCCCTAACTATCCCTTCCCCTCATCTTTCCCCCTGACAGCCATAAGTTCGCTCTCTAAGTCTGTGTCTCTCCTCTTATATTGTATTCACCTAGCAAACAGCCTCACATTGTGATTATCTATATCCATGACTTTCTGCTTTCATTCATTTCATTCTTTTTTAGAATGAATAACCACAAAAGCCTTTCACAACTCTTTTTGCCAATACCTTGAGTTTAGATCTGTTCTCTTTTCACACAATTCTATAATAGCTCCACGGTTCCAAGCATCATGAACAGTGTGTTAAAGCCTTCCTCCAGCCCACCTGTCCCATCCTTCAGAATTCTTATCTTGATAAATGATATTTGTTATTACAGAGCCCTCAGGGTTAAGTCTTATTCACTTGTCCACTCCCACTACACTCATGGAAATGGTATTAGATATAAGACCAAAGTTGTTGATATTTACATAGAACTCATGAAAACCTGGAAAAATGATGAAACTCACACTGATGACTTGAGGAGTTTTAAAAACAATAATGAGAAACAATATTAAGCTTCCAGGTAAGGGCTTGCTTATCCTAGCAGCTGGGCTGTGGCAAATGTAAAGCTTTTGAGTAACCTTATATGTTTTCCCAACATTTGTCATGGGTATTTGGTTAACAGGCAACTAGATAAAATTCTACACTAACAAGCCCTTCTGTTTCACCATCGGAGTACATGAATGTCCTCACAAAAAAGTCCTCTTGTTAACATTGTGCTGAGTACACCAATGAACGTTATTTATGTGGCAGGAGCAAATGGAGAAAATAGAGGCTGTTCTATTATATTAGAAGCAAACGCCCACCTTTCCTTTAAATCAGCCTTTGTATGACTTGTGCTATTCAGACTCTTGTTTCATGTGGTAATAGCCTTGCACGTCTGCCTATTGGGGAAATTTGTCCTCCACCATGTCAGAATCAATGAGCATTCTTCATTGGTTTAAAAGCACTGAGTGAGAGACATTGCCCTGGAAGAAAGAAAAATATGACTGTGCTAAGAATTTTTCAGCACCTTCCAGAGAGCTTCTCCCCAGTTCTGTGCTCTGGTGGGGCTGCCTTCCTGAGGAAGTCGTCTGTGTAAATACACGTGGAGCTTTCCAAGGCCGGGCACACACGAGCTACTTCAGGACCGTGTGGGTGCGAGTGACAAATTCTCCTGCTGGTTATGTTATCACACATCATGGCAACACTGAGGAGCCATCCACTGGATTGGCTTTATACTCTGAAATATAAGGTTTCATAATTGGGTGAAATGTGCGTTTATTTGTGGAGGCAGTTTGTTAGGAAGAAGAATTGGCAGCAGCGGAGGTCAAAGCCAAACAGACATTGAGACGATCAGCACCTAAGGAGATGATACGTAACATAAGGGGATTTGTCTCATTGACTGGTGTATCAGAGCTTCCTCTAGAAGAGTTCTTTATTTATAGATGCAAATGCCTCACCCCAGTTAAAAATATACCGTTTAGATGGGAGCAAGAGGTTAAACCTGTAAGGATAAGATTACAAAACGAAATACAACTCTTGCTATAAACCCAATATCTTTTGGGCTGACCGAGGGCCCCTTTAAATATAGCATTACTATTTGTTATAGGTAATTTCAGTAGAGGCATCACCAAATTTACAATGACTGCTTTCAACAAGATGGCTAAACATTATTGAAATAATATGCCTTGATTAAATCTGTGATAAATCAACTGTACTTAAAGCTCCATAATGCATTAGGGAGAGAGCCAACTCTTGAGAAAGAGTGACTACCGCGTCAGCTGTTCTGCTGTCAACAGCCATCACTGAGTTAAAGGCTTGTCTTATTTCATCAGTGAGAGGGATTGAAGAAAAGTAATTTAGGAAGGGATTGATGAGGCTGGCAGTCATGGATGGTGATGTCCTCCACAGCGAACAGCCAACCAAGAGCCATGGGTTCTTTCTACTCCTTCTGAGAGCTCTTAACTCAAGAGGGAAGGACAGAGACCCATCAGGGCAGGGTTGGTCTACAGAAGGAAGACTATAGCAGGAAGTAGAAAAGTAGAAGGACGAAGCAGAGAGAAAACTGGATTGGAACCAGATCTAGGTTCCCTGTGGGTCTTTGACAAATATCATGACTTCTCTGAGCCTTGGTTTTCCTACCTGAGCAATAGTGATCATTACATGCAGAGTGTATTAGTTTGCTGATGCTGTCATAACAAAACACCGCAGACTGGATAGCTTAAACAATGGAAATGCATTTCCTCATAGTTCAGGAGGCGAGAGTCCAATATTCTGAGTTGGTTTCTCCTGAGGTCTCTCTCCTTATATTGCAGACAGCCACTTTGTCATTGCAGATTTGTTTCTCATTGTGTCTTCATATCATTATTCCTTCATGTGCTCACATCACTGTGCTCTCTCTGTACGTCCAAATTACTTCCTCTTAGCAGGATACCTGATAAGAATTAGGAAGAATTGATGCTGTTGAATTGTGGTGTTGGAGAAGACTCTTGAGAGTCCCTTGGACTGCAAGGAGATCCAACAAGTCAATCCTAAAGGAAATTAGTCCTGAATATTCTTTGGAAGGACTGATGCTGAAACTGAAGCTCCAGTACTTTGCTAACTGATGCAAAGAGCCAACTCTTAAGACCCTGATGCTGGGAAAGATTGAAGGCAGGACGAGAAGGGAACAACAGAAGATAACTGACTCAACAGACGTGAGTTTGAGCAAGTTCTAGGAGATGAAGGACAGGGAATCCTGGCACCCTGCAGTCCATGGGGTTGCAAAGAGTCAGACGTGACTAAGTGACTGAACAACAACAGCAATAAGGATACCAATCCTATCAGAGGAGGGCCCACACTAAGAGATTTATTTTAACTTAATCATCTCTCCTCTCTCTTCTCTTAAATAGAGACACAGTCAGATCTAAGGGGTTATGGTTTTGACATATGAATTTGGGAGCAGGGGACATAATTCAGTCCACAAGACAAAGCAAATGTAAATATGCAAGGAGATAATGGATATTCAAGCACAAGACAGGAAGCAGGGTGCTTTAGGGCATGGTTCATTATCACTTGGAAGGAAATGACAAAACACTGCCCCAGAACTTCACCAGGAGCAACTGGCTCCTAGAAGCCACCTTCCAGCCTTCTTGTTGAGAGGGAAAGTAGAAAAGGAGGGCAGGGGGAGCAAGAGGAAGGAGGGACACATACAGAACAATTTTTAGGAATATTTTGGCCACTAGGCATCCATTCTCTTTCATACTTTTACTTCTCACTTCAGTTCAGTTGCTCAGTCCAACTCTTTGCAACCCCATGGACTGCAGCACATCAGGCTTCCCTGTCCATCATCAACTCCTAGAGCTTACTCAAACTCATGTCCATCGAGTTGGTGATGCCATCCAACCATCTCATCCTCTGTTGTCCCATTCTCTTCCTGCCTTCAACCTTTCCCAGCATCAGGGTCTTTTCCAATGAGTTGGCTCTTTGTATCAGGTGGCCAAAGCACTAAAGCTTCAGCATCAGTCCTTACAATAAATATTTAGGGTTGATTTCTTTTAGGATTGACTGGTTTGATCTTCTTGCTGTCCGAGGGACTCTCAAGAGTACTTTCCAACACCACAGGTCAAAAACATCAAATCTTTGATGCTAACCATATGCTTTATGCTAACCATAAAGAATTATGGTCCAACTCTCACATCCATACATTACTGCTGGAAAAACCATAGCTTTGACTAGATGGATCATTGTCAACAAAGTGATGTCTCTGCTTTTGAATATACTGTTTAGGTTGGTCACAGCTTTTCTTCCAAGGAGCAAGCATTTTTTAATTTCATGGCTGCAGTCACCATCTGCAGTGATTTTGGAGCTGCAAATAAATAAATAAATAAATAAAGTCTCTGTTTCCATTGTTTCCCTGTTTGTTTGCTGTGAAGTGATGGGACCAGATGCCATGATCTTAATTTTCTAAATGTTGAGCTTTAAGTCAACTTTTTCTCTCTTCTCTTTCGCTTTCATCAAGAGACTCTTCAGTTTTTCTTCACTTTCTGCCATAAGGGCAGTGTCAGCTGCGTATCTGAGGTTACTGATATTTCTCCTGGCAATCTTGATTCCAGCTTGTGCTTCATCCAGCCTGGCATTTTGCCAGATATCTTTTGACTACAAGTTAAATAAGCAAGATGACAGTATACAGGCTTGATGTACTCCTTTCCCAGTTTTGAACCAGTCTTTTGTTCCATGTGCAATTCTAGCTATTGCTTTTGACCTGGATACAGGTTTCTCAAGAGGCAGGCAAGGTGGTCTGGTATTCCCATCTCTTTAAGAATTTTCCACAGTTGTGATCCACACAGTCAAAGGCTTTGGCATAGTCAGTGAAGCAGAGGTAGATGTTTTTTCTGGAATCCTCTTGCTTTTTCTATGATTCAACAGATGTTGGTAATTTGATCTCTGGTTCCTCTACCTTTTCTAAATCCAGCTTGAACATATGGAAGTTCTTGAATAATATATTGTTAAAGCCTAGTTGGAAGGATTTGAGGCAGTACCTCGCTAGTATGTGAAGTGAGGGAAATTGTGTGGTAGTTTGGACATCCTCTGGCATTGCCTTTCTTTGGGATTTGAATGAAAACTGATCTTTTCCAGTCCTGTGGCCACCGCTGAGTTTCCCAAATTTGCTGATATATTGAGTACAACACTTTAACAGCATCATCTTTTAGGATTTGAAATAGCATAGCTGGAATTCCATCACCTCCACTAGCTTGCTCATAGTAATACCTTCTAAGGCCCACTTGATTTCACACTCCAGGATGTCTGGCTCTAGGTGAGTGGTTGCACCATTGTCGTTATCTGGATCATTAAGACCTTTTCTAGAAGAGCTGTGTATTCTTGCAAGTTCTTCTTAATACCTTTAGCTTGTTAGATCCATACCATTTCTGTCCTTTATCGAGCCCATCTTTGTAAGAAATGTTCCCTTGGAATCTCTGATTTTCTTGAAGAGATCTCTAGTCTTTCCCATTCTAATTTTTTCCTCTATTTCTTCTCATTGTTCACTTAAGAAGGCTTTCTTATCTCTCCTTGCTATTCTTCAGAACTCTGCATTCAGATGTGTGTATCTTTCCTTTTCTCCTTTGCCTTTCACTTCTCTTCTTTCCTCAGCTATTTGTAAGGCCTCCTCAGACATTTTGCCTTGTTGCATTTCTTTTTCTTGGGGATGGTTTTGGTCACTTCCTCCTGTACAGTGTTATAAACCTCCATCCATAGTTCTTCAGAAACTCTATCAGATCTAATCCTTTGATTCTATTTCTCACTTCCACTGTATAATCATAAGGGATTTGACTTAGGTAATACCTGAATGACCTAGTGGTTTTCCCTACTTTCCTCAATTTAAGTCTGAATTTTGCAATAAGGAACTCATTATCTGAGCCATAATCAGCTCCCAGTCTTGTTCTTGTTGACTGTATAAATCTTCTCCATCTTTGACTACAAAGAATATAATCAATCTAAGTTCCTTATTGACCATCTGGTGATGTGCATGTGTAGAGTCACCTCTTGTGCTGTTGGAAAAGGGTGTTTGCTATTACCAGTATTTTCTCTTGGCAAAACTGTGTTAGCCTTTTCCTGGCTTCATTTTGTCCTCCAAAGCCAAATTTGCCTATTACTCCAGGTATCTCTTGACTTCCTACTTTTGCATTCCAGGCCCCTCTGATGAAAAGAACATCTTTAGTTCTAGAATGCCTTGTAGTTTTTCACTGAACTGTTCAACTTCATCTTCTTCAGCATTGGTGGCTGGGGCATAGACTTGGATTACTGTGATATTGAATGGTTTGCCATGGAAATGAACAGAGATCATTCTGTTATTTTTGAGATTGCACCCTAAGTCTGGTTTTCTGCCCTTATTGCTGATTCTTAATGCTTCTCAAGATTCTTTCCTCAAATTCTCTTTTGCTCAGAGTAGCCAGAGTTTGGGTCTATTGCTTACAACCAGAAAAGCCGTTAATTGGTAATAAGTGGAAGGATGAACAGAAAGAAGTTTGCAACAGAGGAGCAAAGATGGAAGGAGGGAAAATGGAAGGAATAGAAAGGACCGAAAATTGAAAGAAAAGAGGGAAGAAGAGATGGAAGAAATAAATGGATAAAAGGGATGGGAAAGAAAAGGAAGGATGAACAAATGAAAAGGTCACATGGCATAGCCACTCAGATCTTCCTTGAGTGACATCAGCTCTATACCCAGAGAAGATAATATGGCTTTCCTCTAATGCTTAACATGCAGAGTTGCAGCTCAGTGAGATCTTTGTGTTCATGGAAACTAGTGCTGACTTGGTCCACCCAAGTCATTTAACCCCAAAAGTTTTCACCTCCTGTAGCACCCTATGGTTATTAAACCTTATGTGGAGTGGAAATTTGCTCCCAGTAATGTGTATGCTATGGAGCAGCTCAACACAGATCTCCTGACAGACTTGCAAATATTTTCAGATTCATTGGGAGAGAAAGGGTGGAGATACAGAAAGCTACTCTCGGCAAGGTCTCTATATCCCAGATTCTGGTCCTCAGCTCCATAGGTCCAGAAACTCAACTTATCCAGGGGACCTAGAATGGACCAATCACTTCAGACAAATTTATAATGTGATGAACAGATAGAATGGGATCCCGATCTTTCAATTCAGAAGTACTAGGTTAGAATCAGATCTGGCTCTAAATGTAGCCCCTGTATTTCTTATCTTAAAACTTTTGTTCAAGCTTATTAACTTCTCTGAGTTTGAGCAATGCCTGTGATTGGTGTGAGGGTTGTATTAGATATTCCCTGTGATGTCCCTGGACATTAGGAGGGTCCACCACCAATCACTTGTTGTCCCTCACCTTCTGTACCTGACTCCTCTCCTGAACCTCTTCAGATGCTCTCAACCTCGTCTGTTCTTACTTCAGCCCCTGCAACAACAACCAGCTCTGCGTAAGCTCTGACTTATTTCAAGCAGGGGCAACCTGACAGTGTCTTCCACCTGCCTATTTCTGCTCCTTTCCATCATGGCCATCCTACTGGCTTGAGGTGTGGGAGGCTGCAGAACACTCCTTGGTGCCCACCTGCACATGACCTTAAGGGTATGGGAATTACCACCATAGAATGAATCTTTGATGGAGAGACAGGACCCAGGATAAATCCTTCCATCTTTCTCCATCCCATGTCCCTTGACCACTGATAAGGCCTCTCAGAGCTCTGTCCCTTCATCCTTGGACCCTTGGTCCCTTAGAATTTGGTGTCTAGTGGCACTTGGCTGTGACTTGACTCAAAGTTATCCTTCTGTTTGTTTTTCCACATTCTCTCCCTCACTCTCTGAGGTGCTTACTACCTACCTTGTAATAACAAAGAGGCTGTTTTCCTTTGAAAATCCAGGCTAAAATGAATTCTGACTCCCTTTCCCTTACCAGTCACCAGATTACCTATATCAGTCTTTCCATTGTCTGGATCAGACAAATTTCATGAAACTCAGGAGGAGATCATGCTAAAAGCTTGCAGTTTGCTGGTGCATATGTAGAATGAAACATTATACAGCCTTAAAAGTAAAAAGAAAAATCCTGTCATATACTACAGCAAGGATGAACCTTGAGAATGTTGCCATTGTTTAGTCCCTAAGTCAGGTCTGACTCTTCTGTAACCCCATGGACTATAGCTCGCCTGGCTTCTCTGTCCATGGGATTTCCCAGGCAAGAACACTGGAGTAAGGGATTTCCCAATGGTCCAGCAGTTAAGATCCCATGCTCTCAAGGAGGGGGCCTGAGTTCAATCCCTGGTCAGGGAGCTAGATCCCACGGGCCACAACTAAGACCTAGCACAGCCAAATAAATAAATATTTTTAAAAAGAGAGACTATTGGAGTGATGTGACATTTCTTTCTCCAGAGGATCTTCCTGACCCAGGGATTGAACTCATATCTTTTGCATTGGCAGGCAGGTTCTTTACTACTGAGCTACCAGGGAAGCACTTTGAGAACATTACACTCAATAAAATAAGTCAGTCATAAAAATGAACAAAACTGTAAAGTTCTGCTTTTATGAGGTACCCAGAATAGTCAAATTCATAGAGACAGAAAAGAGAATGGTGGTTACCATGGACTGAGGGGAAGGAGAAATGGGGAGTATTGTTTAATGTATGCAGAGTTTCATTTCTACAGGATGAAGAGTTTTCAGGATTGGTTACACAAGGTGAATGTACTTTAAGAGTCCAGTGGGACCATTCCTGCTGGAGTTTGTAAACCATATTTTCTTAAAAAATTGTTTATTTATGTTTTTGTTTGGCTGTGCTGGGTCTTAGTTGCAGCACTCAGGATCTTCGATCTTCATTGCAGCATGCAGGATCTTTATTTGTGGCATATGGGTTCTAGTTTGCTGGCCAGGGATTGAACCTGGGCCCCCTGAACTGGAAGTATGGAGTCTTAGCCACTGGAGCACCAGGGGAGTCTCTATAAACCATATTTTAATAAATACAGTCAAGGATTCACTAGACTTAGTCCTATAATTAGACTATAAATATTACCTAAGTTTTAGGTCTTGAAAGCCTCCTGTCATGGATTTGATTGTCTCCCCCTCCTAAATTCATATGTTGAAATCTTAACCTTCAGCACCTCAAAATGGGCTTTATTTGTAAATAGTGTCATTGCAAATGTAAAAAGTCAAGATGTGGCAATGAGGGTGGGCCCCAGTCAAATATGAATCGTGTCTTTATAAAAATGGTAAATTTAAGACACACATATACAGGGAAAATGCCACGTGATGGTGAAGGCAGAGATTCTACAAGATAAGACATGGCAGAGATTGCCAGCAAACCACCTGAACCTAGGAGGAAGGCACAAAACAGGTTTTTTCTCACAGCACTGCAAAGGAACCAACTCTAGCGAGACTGTGATCTTAGACAGTATATTTCCATGTTGTTTAAGCAACTTTTGCTTTCTTAATTGGTGGCCAAATGATGGATCCTTTTAACAAATTATTAAATCTAGAGCACTCTCATTGTAAGCAACTGTTTTGTTGTTACCAATAAAACAAAAGTCAAATTAACCTAAGAATTCTTTTGAGCTAGAAAAACTGGTTTAGGAAGCTTCATTGATGAGCCCTTCTCAGTGGGTCTTATAGATGCTAAAAAGAGCAATTAAGAATATCAGCAGATACTTGGGGAAAAAAACCAAAAAGGTCTAGCTATTATTTCAATGAGGTAAAATTTCTTCTTTCTTTTAAAAAAAGGAGTTATTGCAGGTGAATTTTAAAAAATTCTTTGGATGGTTATTTAGAATGGGATAAATAAAGTAGACATTTATATGATTAAAACATGATTTGACATTATTACACTACCTAAAGTTGGCTCCCCTGGTGTCTGAGACTGTATAGAATCTGCTTGCCAGTGCAGACACAGGTTTGACCCTTGGGCCAGGAAGATCCCCTGGAGGACATGGCAACTCAGTCCAGTATTCTTTCCTGGAGAAATCCATGGAAAGAGGAGCCTGGCAGGCTACAGTCCATGAGGTCACAAAGAGCCGGACACAATTGAGTGACTAACACTAAGCCACTTAGATCTGGCACCTTGTCACCTGCCATAGCAAATAAATATATGCACCACCCCACCCCACCCTGGACACTGAGATGTCACCTACAAGTCAGGTTCCATCTCCCCATCCTGTATTGTGTATTTTTTTTTATACCCAACAGCAAGACTTCATATGTATTTGGTATAATTTTGGATTATAATATATTCCATCAAAATCACTGGAAGCCTTGACTCTGTCATGAATTACATTTGCTCCCTTCTAGGTTCATATTATCTGTAAACCCAGTGTTTAGCTCATCTGGGGTAGGACTAAGTCCTCCTTCTCCTGGGATTCAGAGCGTGACTCAGTGATGCTTAGAAGGATGTTGTCCTCACTATACACATTCTGCCTAGCCAAATGAATAATCGTGATTTTATTACTGATGTCACTGACATGTTTACATGATTGGCATATTTCCCATAGGTTGGCGAAAGTCCATAAAATGGAAAACCGTATCTCTTTGCATTAAAATGTTTTGGTGGTCATATAATAAAACATTCACAATTTTATTAAAAAAAAATCAGAAGCTGCTGAAAAATCAACAATTCGGCCTGTGACTCTGGCATGCTGCAGTCTATGGGCCACAAAGAGTTGGATACAACTTACTGACTAAATAAGCGGCAACTATCTGCTTTCTTTCTTTCCGTTTGGTTGTTGTTGTGCCCACCCCCCGGCTGGGTAGGAGGATAGATAGATGATAGGCAGATAGAGAGACGAGAGATACCACTAGATGTCAAGGGGGGTTCATATCTGTTGGCATTACACTCGTGCGCAGAATGGCTTGACTGAATTCAATACAAAGGAAGACCAGGAGTGTGTCTTTTGTGTGTTTGTTATTTTGAAATAATAGACCTCACATTCTCCTTGAGTAAATCTTGTTGTTTGATCTTGCGGCACGGAAGAGAAACAGCTTTGACTTCGTTCTTCCTCCCCAACCCCTTTCACCAGGAGTCACAACATTTGTTGATGCCGTCTTGCTCTCAGTTACCATTAACTCTGAGTGATCCTGGCTTTGTCACTTCACTTTCCTGAACACCTGGAAAACGAGAGCCTTGGGGAAGCCACCCTCTGAAGTCCCTTTTTCAGTCCTAATCCTGGGAGGCTTTGGGGTGGTATGGGGTAGAGAATTGCTTGTCATCAATATATGTTTTCAAAATGGCAATTCTCTTGTTAAGTCAAGCAGTTCTTGCTAGGAATTTCATAGTTGACAGAATTGGAACAGGTTTAGTAATCATAATTTCAGTCTCTCTCCAGACGTTTTTTTCTGATGTTTATAAGTGAAGGGTGTCAAAAGCATTCCATTCACTGGCATGAATTTTTATTGAATATTAAGAGTAAATAATATATGACTTGGGAGGAAAGTTCTATTAAATCTATTTGGGGCCTTATGTAGATAAAGCTATTCAATTTATGCTTTGCTTCGAAATGGACACATTAATATTCATCTACAAATAATCCCTGGCTATTATTTTTACAGGTGCCTGAACCAATATATGCCTTTGAAAGACATGTGGGGAATCGGGGGCTTCCCCAGGGCCATAGAGGGCACCCTGATGAAAATTCTCCCGTGATATGACCTGACGAGGCAGTGCCAACACTCCTTTGTGATCATCAGAGGCGGCAACAGCCCTGATGAGGAGAGATGACGTGGATACTAGTGAGATGTCAAGGGGCCAGTGTAGAGAGGCACCAGCTTCTCATTAGTACAGAAACAGAATGTTGAGGAAATGTCAGAAATAAATAAAAGTAAATTTTGGATTTCTCTCCAAAACCTAGCCTCCAAAAAATGATCTTTGAGGAAATTAACGTGTACTGATGGTCAACTCTGCATAGCAAATGTTACCAGCGCAGTCTCATCAAAACCCACAGCAGCCCAAGGAAATACCAACATCAGACTCTGTTCATAGATGTACTGTGTGGTGTTCAGAGGGATAAGATAGGGTAGGGAAAGCCAGTATTTATTCAGTGTTTATCACATTCCTTTCAAAAACTGTGACTAACCTTCATAAGAATACTTTGAGATATGACTCCATTTGACAGGTGAGGAAACTGAGGCTAGTAGAGGTTGTATGTCTCACCCAGACAAGAAGTGTCACATTTAACTTGGCTTGTGGACTCCTAAGTCTAAACTCTGTCCATTCTACCTTGCTGCATCAAGGAGCAGAGTTGAAATTTGATTTTAAAGCATTAACCTTGTGATTTCCCTGGTGGTCCAGTGGTTGAAAATCTACCTTTCAACACAGAGGATGTGGGTTTGATCCCTGATAGGGCAACTTAAGATCGCATAGGCTGTGGGGCAACGAAGCCCACATGCTGCTAACTGCTGAGCCAGTGCTACAACTAGAGAAGACCCAGTACTTCAACACAGAGCCTGCTCACTGCAAAGGAGACCCAGCACAGCCAAGAAAAAATTATTCCTAAAACATATTCAGTTCAGTCACTCAGTCGGGTCCACCTCTTTGTGACCCTGTGAACTGCAGCACAACAGACTTCCCTGTCCATCACCAACTCCCGGGGTTTACTCAAACTCATGTCCATCAAGTTGGTAATGCCTTCCAACCATCTCATCCTCTGTCATCCCCTTCTCACACATTCAGTCTTTCCCAGCATCAGGATCTTTTCCAGTGAGTCAGTTCTTCACATCAGGTGGCCAAAGTATTGGAGTTTCAGCTTTGGCATCAGTCTTTCCAGTGAATATTCAGGACTGATTTCCTTTAGGATGGACTGGTTGGATCTCCTTGCAGTCCAAGGGATTCTCAAGAGTCTTTTCCAACACCACAGTTCAAAAGCATCAATTCTTTGGCACTCAGCTTTCTTCATAGTTCAACTCTCACATCTGTACATGACTACTGGAAAAACTATAGCTTTGACTAGAGGGACCTTTGTCGGCAAAGTAATGTCTCTGCTTTTGAATATGCTGTCTAGGTTGGTGGTAGCTTTCTTCCAAGGAGCAAGCATCTTTTAATTTCATGGCTGCAGTCACCATCTGCAGTGATTTTGGAGCCTAGAAAAATAAAGTTTCTCACTGTTTCCATGGTTTCCTCATCTATTTGCCGTGAAGTGATGGGACCAGATACCTGGATCTTAGTTTTCTGAATGTTGAGCTTTAAGTCAACTTTTTCACTCTCCTCTTTCACTTTCATGAGGAGGCTCTTTAATTCTTCTTTGCTGTCTACTGTAAGGGTGGTGTCATCTGCATATCTGAGGTTATTGATATTTCTCCCAGCAATCTTGATTCCAGCTTGTGCTTCATTCAGCCTGGCATTTCACATGATGTATTCTGCATATAAGTTAAATAAGAAGGGTGACAATATACAGCCTTGATGTATTCCTTTCCCAATTTGGAACAAATCTGTTTTTCCATGTCTAGTTCTAACTGTTGCTTCCTGACCTGCACACAGATTTCTCAGGAGGCAGGTCAGGTGGTCTGGTATTCTCATCTCTTTCAGAATTTTCCACAGTTTGTGGTGATCCACACAGTCAAAGGCTTTGGCCTAGTAGAAGTAGATATTTTTCTGGAACTCTCTTGCTTTTTGCATATTAAGTTTCATTAACATTTCTACAGTTCTTTTGGGCATTGAAGCATTTTTTCAATAGTCTAAAGTTTAAATCTATTTCAGTAGGCAAACTGTTCTCTAAATCTTTTTTTTTTTTAATTCCTCCACACAGCAGTGCAGGGTTGACTCAAGGTCCATAAATTTGCTACAGTGGCCAATTAACCTATTGGAATTGTGTGTAAAATAAAGTGTGTGTGTGTGTGTGTGTGTGTGTGTGTGTGTGTGTACATTTGTCTACAACTTTCAAAAGTCTCAATTCCAAAGAAAGTTAGGAATTAATGGCATAGATTAATAGAACTATTGTAAGTCTCCAGGTCACTGGTGTGTCCATGGACTGTAAGAAGATGGGCAATATCAGGCACAGAGGAGGTGGTTGCTCAACATGAACTACCGGGTCGTTAGAAGAAATTCACTACCAATCTTAAGGGAGGTGAGAGTTCCACAAAGCTTTGTATGGATAGAGTCATCACCAAGCGTATCTTGGTCCGTTCTGAGCACGACAGTTACAAAGGGCCTTGGCCAACCACGGAGTAACCAGAGGGGAACAACCCCAGATGGAAGTTGCATCAGGAGACCACTTAATGCAAAGAAGAGGTGGAGGGATAGAGTGTGAACGGAGTGCTCAGACACTGAAAATAGTAGTGTAAATGGTACAACTTTGAAAAGCACTATGGTAATATGTGCTAATAATTATCTAAAAACGTGGATATCCTATAACTTGGCAATGCTACCTGTCCACAGAGAAACTCTTACCCATGCATATAAGGAGACAAGTAGAATATTAGTTAGAATTGTGTGTAATAGCAGAAATAAAAATAACCAAAAAATACAGAAAAATCTAGGGCCTATATATTTATTGACAGAACGTGTTTCAAAAATGTAGAATAGTCACAGAATGGGGAATGAATAGCCCATAAGATTAATGAACTATGGGACTTCTCTGGTGGTCCAGTGGTTAAGACATCTGCCGTGCAATGTAGGGGATGTGGTTCAGTCCCTGCTTGGGGAACTAAGATTGCAGAGGCCACACTGAAACTAGGCCTGCGTGCCACAGCTGCTGCACCTGTGCGCTCCAGAGCGTGCATGCCACAGCTGGAGAGCCCATGTCCCACAGCAAAGACCTGATACAGCCCCAAAGAAGTGCAAGAATGTTGACAAGTAAAAACAGAAGTGTAAACAAGCAAAAAACAATGCAGCAGCTGTGAACCATGATAAAGTGAAACACAATGAAAAATAAACAATTTAAAGAAATAAAATGAATAAATTATACCAATGTGGACAGATCTCAACACAAATTCTCAAGACCATTTTTTAAAGGTTATATACAATGTGGCATCCTCCACATAAACTTTAAAATCATGCAAAAATAAATGATATATTGTGCATGGATACATGTGTATATGGTAAAGTAGAAAAATGTGTTTGCGAATGATTATACCAACTTTCAGAAGATTATCTTGGGAAGTAGGATAAAGAATGGCTTTAGGGAAATTACAAAGGGAGGTTTGGCTTTGTCTGAATTATTTTTTTGATCTGAAGTAAATATGGAAAAATAGTGCAGTTTAACAAAGGCAGATAGTGAATACAAACTTTTAATTATCTCTAGTATTGTTGTTGTTGTATATCTCTGTGCTTGAAAAATTTTATAATATCAAAACACAGAAAGACTCTGTGAGCTGCCTTTACTGAAAAGTTTCATATTAAAGCTGAATGTCATTTAGAACAGGAGTCCCCAGCCCCTGGGGGATTAGGAACTGGGTTGCACAGCAGCCATGAAATTAAAAGACGCTTGCTCCTTGGAAGCAAAGTTATGACCAACTTAGACAGCATATTAAAAAGCAGAGACATTACTTTGCCAACAAAGGTCCATCTAGTCAAAGCTATGGTTTTTCCAGTAGTCATGTATGGTTGTGAGAATTGGACGGTGAAGAAACCTGAGCACTGAAGAATTTATGCTTTCAAACTGTGGTGTTGGAGAACACTCTTGAGAGTCCCTTGGACTGCAAGGAGATCCAACCAGTCCATCCTAAAGGAGATTAGTCCTGGGTGTTCATTGGAAGGACTGATGCTGAAGCTGAAACTCCAATACTTTGGCCACCTGATGCGAAGAACTGACTCGTTTGAAAAGATCCTATTGCTGGGAAAGATTGAGGGCAGGAGGAAAAGGGGATGACAGGGGATGAGATGGCTGGATGGCATCACCGACTCAATGGATGTGAGTTTGGGTAAGCTCTGGGAGTTGGTGATGGACAGGGAGGCCTGGTGTGCTGCAGTCCATGACATCGCAAAGAGCCGGACGTGACTGAGCGACAAAACTGAACTGAACTGAACTGCACAGCAGGAGGCGAGTGGCTGGCAAGTGAATGAAGCTGCGTCTGTATTTATAGCTGCTCTCCATCACTTGCATTACCGCCTGAGCTCTGCCTCCTGTTATCCTCATAGGAGCATGAACCCTACTGTGAACTGCACAAGTGAGGGACCTAGGTTGCACACTCCTTATGAGAATCATCCCCAAAACATCCCCTGCCACATCCCGGTCCCTGGAAAGATTATCTTCCATGAAGCCAGTACCTAGTGCCAGAAAGTTTGGTGACCACTGTTTCAGAGGCCATTCCTGTAATAACGTAGACTAAGTTACAGGTGCGTCTTTTCCAGCTCGAAGCCTCTCAGAGTCTAGTGCCCTCAACAGCATCGTAGCATTTGGATAACCAGACTGCATTTGTGTTGCACCTGCTTTGTTTCACCTGGTGAGTTAGGAGCAATGCTGGAGCAGAATGCGAGGAAATGAAAATCTCCTTTGATGGGATGCAGGCAGGGTCCCTTTCCACACTTAGAGACTGTGTTTGATTCCTACACAGTTTATCAGTCAGTCCTTAAGACTTGATAGGACATTACAGAGAGAACTTCCCAAAGTTAGTGTTTTCAGAGTTCCAGCCAGAGGTTAAATCATGTTAGAGCTCGTCTTTATCCATGATCCTGTCCACCTACCTTCTTACTTCTATGGGCAAGAAACCAACCATAC
This sequence comes from Antilocapra americana, assembly GCA_007570785.1. NCBI lineage: Eukaryota > Metazoa > Chordata > Mammalia > Artiodactyla > Antilocapridae > Antilocapra > Antilocapra americana. The sequence continues at coordinate 4,282,785 of ML663013.1, read as the reverse complement.
CACCCACTCTACCCTTGTCCCCAGTACTTTCAAAACAGCTCTGGCCCACATAAGGGGCCTCTTCCCTTACCCTGTCTCCTCCCCCGTATGCCTCCATCTGAATCAACATCCCACATGATATGGGCTGTTTTCTTACCCTTTCTCTGTTCAGAGCTTCATTGCTTACCATCTCCTTCCAAGATGAAAACAAGGTGATGACATTTGCCTGAAATCAAGTTCCATGGTCTATATGGTACCTGTTTGGGGGTAATACTTTAACTCAAAGTGACTCATGGCATTGATAGCATGAAAAAGAGGCAGGAGTGGGGCTTTACCACCAGTGGTAAAGAATCTGCTTGCCAATGCAGGGGACATTGGTTCAACCCTGGTCAGGGAGGATCCCACATGCAGCGGGGCAACTAAGCATGTGCCACAACTGCTGAGTCCATGTGCCCTAGAGCCTGTGCCCTGCAGTAAGAGAAGCCGCCTCCGTGTTCAAGCATGACAACTAGAGAGTAGCCACAGCTGCTGCAACTAGAGAAAGCTCGCTGCAACTAGGAAAGCCCACTTGCAGCAATGAAGACCTAGTGCAGTCAAAAATAAATTAATTAAAAATGAAAGAGAAAGAGGAAAGTGTTTTTTTCAAAAAGAAGAAGTAGGAGAGGTATTTGGGGGCAGGCAGGCCTTAGACTCATATCTAAGAGGTTCTTTATTCCTCCAGACAACCTTTGATTTGAGAGGATGCTTTCCTTTTGACTTTGCATACACACTGGGAGCCAATCAGTCCTGGTTTGAATCTTTGTTTGCTACTTTCTGGCTGAAGAATCTTTGGCAAGTTTCTTAAATATTACATGCTCTTAAACATGCAGCCCTCTTAGAAGTTAGGGAACAAGATAAAGTATGCATTAATATGATATTAATTAATGTCCATCAACAGACGAATGGATAAGAAAGCTGTGGTACATATATACAATGGAATATTACTCAGCCATTAAAAAGAATTCATTTGAATCAGTTCTACTCAGGTGGACGAAACTGGAGCCTATTATACAGAGTGAAGTAAGCCAGAAGGAAAAACAAAAATACAGTATACTAATGCATATATATGGAATTTAGAAAGATTGGTAACGAGAACCCTGTATGCAAGACAGCAAAAGAAACGCAGATGTATAGAACAGTCTTTTGGACTCTATGGGAGAGGGCAAGGGTGGGAAGATATGGGAGAATGGCATTGAAACATTTTAATTATCATATGTGAAATCAATCGCCAGCCCAGGTTTGATGCTCAGGGCTGGTGCACCGAGATGACCCAGAGAGAGGGAATTGGGAGGGAGATGGGAGGGGGGTTCTGGAAGGGGAACATATGTATACCCATGGCAGATTCATGTCAATGTATGGCAAAACCAACATGATAATGTAAAGAAAATTAAAAAAAAAAAGAAGTTAGGGAACAAGATAAAGTATGCATTAATATGATATTAATTAATGTTAGTCCCTGTGTTAGTTATCTATGCTACATAACAAATTGCTTCCAAACTTAGAAGCTTTTAATAGTAGCATATTTTGGTTCTTATTTATTTATTTTTAGAGAATTATACCAGGCACCTGTGGCTTTTTACATTAATTTATTTATTTGGCTGCATGCGGGATCGTTATTGCATCGTTAGCGATTCCTCATTGCAGGCTCCAGAGCGCACAGGCTCAGTAGCCGTGGCTCAAGCTTAGCTCTTCTGCAGCATGTGGGATCTTAGTTCCCGGACCAGGGATCGAATCTAGGACCCCTGCATTGCAAGGCAGATTCTCAACCAGTGAACCAACAGAGAAGTCCTAACGATACATTTTAATCTCATCATTTCTGTGAGTCAGGCATCCAGGTGTGAGTTGGTTCTGTCCTCTGGCTCAAGGTCTCTTACAGGCTGCAGCCAAGGCGTCAGATGGGACTGACATCATCTAATGACCTGACCAGGACAGTTACTAATGGGCTGTTAGCTTGAGGCTAACAGTTTACCACTGGGGTTGGCAGGAGGCCACCCTGCATTCTTTGCCACAGGGGCATCTCAACGTGGTAGCTGACTTTAGAGACAGAGGGACAGAGGAGTCACATTCTTATATAGCCTTGCCTCAGGATTGACATCTCCTCAGTTTTCCCATATTCCGCACATTAAAAGGAAGCCACTAGGTACATCCCACACTCTTGGGGATAAGATTATACTAAGGTGTGATTTCCAGGAGGTAGGGCTCACTGGGGACCGTTTTCCAAGGCTGCCTACCACAGCTATGTTTCTTTTTCTGTTTTGACTCAATACTGATCAAAAGAATATATATGTACTGCCCTTTGTCAAAGCTGTTTTAATTTCAGCTATTAGTAATGCATATACATATAACCTCTTAATATTCTCAAGACTTCCCATTTAGATCATATTTACATAGAAATTTATAGTACTCCCATATAAGCATATAACTTCTTTGAGAATTTCTGATATCTTAAGATCAGTGTGTATGCTTGGTTTCTTTGCAACCTCATGGACTGTAGCCCACCAGGCTCCTCTGACCATGGCGATTCTCCAGGTGAGAATACTGGAGTGGGTTGCCATGCCCTGCTCCAGGGGATTTTCCCAACCCAGGCATTGAATGTAGGTCTCCCACACTGTAGGCAGCCCAGTAGCCTCTCATACAGCTTACGTTCCTGTTGCTCTGTCGCTCTGTCTTGCTTACCTGGCCCCTCTCTGATCCCTCTATTTGCCCCCCTCCCACTGCTCTTCTTTGTGGTCATCTCCCAGCACCCAGGAGAACTGTGGGCCAGCACCACTGGTCAGCTCCTTGAATCCCCTGTGGTGCTTTGTGCCTCTCACTCATGTTCACGTTATCCCCTGTTTCTATGATGCTTTTTCTCCTGACTATCTCTTCTTCTTCCTTTAGAACACAACTCAGTGCTGGGTCCAGGCAACTAAGCATTAACTCCTAAGCTCCACAGTGGTCCTTGTGTGACAAAGTTCAGTTCAGTTCAGTGACTCAGTCGTGTCTGACTGTTTGCGACCCCACGGACTGCAGCAGGCCAGGCCTCCCTGTCCATCACCAACTCCCGGAGTTTACTCAAACTCATGCCCATTGAGTCGGTGATGCCATCCAACCGTCTCATCCTCTGTCATCCCCTTCTCCTCCTGCCTTCAAGCTTTCCCAGCATCAGGGTGTTTTCAAATGAGTCAGTTCTTCACATCAGGTGGCCAAAGTATTAGAGTTTCAGCTTCAGCATCAGTCCTTCCAGTGAACACCCAGGACTGATCTCCTTTAGGATGGATTTGTTGGATCGCCTAGCAATCCAAGGGACTCTCAAGAGTCTTCTCCAACACCACAATTCAAGCCTTAATTCTTCAGTGTTCAGCTTTCTTTATAGTACAGCTCTCACATCCATACATGACTACTGGAAAAAGAGTAGCATTACCATAGTATATATTGTGTTATATTTTAATGTCCTGTTTGCATACTCACCTTCACCATTGGGGCTTTCTCCAAAATGGACCCAGTGTCCATTTTGTTATCTCAACATATTGAGATATTACATTATTTCAACAAAATAAAGGTCATATATTATTGGGACAAGCCCACAACTAACATCATACTCAATGATGAGAGACTGAATGAAAGCTTTTCCTCTAAGTTCAGGAGCAAGACAAACGGTGCCCACTCTCACAACTCCTCCTTAACATGATAGGGAAGTCCTAATTAGAGCAATCTGGCAAGAAAAAGAAATAAAACATATCAGAATTGGAAAAGAAGAAGTAAAATTGTCTCTATTTGCAGATGGCATGATTTTATATACAGAAAATCCAAAAGATGGCAACCGAAAAACAGCTGGATCTAATCTAGGCATTATGTTTATTCCTGCTTTGCAAATACAGTAAGTCCCCTACATACAAACCTTCAAGTTGGAAACTTTTAAAAATCCAAATGTGCCTAGAGAAAGGAGGAAGAGAGACAAGACGAAGAAGTAACTGAAGAACTAAAGGGATTCACGATACAGGGTAAGAAGGTGATTTTCTGTATTTATTGGGGTGCTGTTAGCTTTTGAGGCACAGGCCTTGAAAATAGAAGGTGACACAAAGTTTGCAGCAGCTGTTCACAAAGCAATCCAGTGCTACCATGTCATCTGTATGAAAAAAAAAAATAGCTACTACCCAGACCCCACATCATCTCATTCAGGAGGGTAGATAGAATTAAACCCAGCAAGGAGTCAGAACCTGTGCCATCAGCATCAGGCATGAGTGACATGGCAGCTTGCCCTCCATCTCCTGTTGCTGCTGATTCTTAGTTCTACCATCTCCCACCTCCCCTTCCAACTCCATCAGGAACTCTTCTTACTTGTCCTTCTTGCTAGCTCCTGTATGTCAGCTGTTGTACTATACTACTGTACTTTTCAAGAAATTGTACTGTAAGATTAAAAACATTTTCTTTATTTTTGTTTACTGTTGTTTGTGTGTTTTTTGTGTATTTTGTGTATTATTTGTATATTATTTGTGCGAACAATATTATAAACCTATTACAGTACAGTACTATATAGCTGATCCTGTTAGTTGGGTACCTAGGCTAACTTTGTTGGACTTACAAACAAACTGGACTTAGGAATGCATCCTTGGCACTGAACTCATTTGTATGTAGTAATTCCTATGAGGAGAATGGATTTGGAGAAGTTAATAGGTCAGTTCAGTTCAGTCACTCAGTCATGTTCAACTCTTTGTGACCCCATGGACTGCAGCACGCTAAGCTTCCCTGTCCATCACCAACTCCTGGAGTCTACGCAAACTCAGGTCCATTGAGTTGGTGATGCCATCCAACCATCTCATCCTCTGTCATCCCCTTCTCCTCCTGTCTTCAGTCTTTCCCAGCATCAGGGTCTTTTCCAGTGAGTCAACTCTTCACATCAGGTGGCCAAAGTATTGGAGCTTCAGCTTCAACATCAGTCCTTCCAATGAATATTCAGGACTGATCTCCTTTAGGATGGACTGATTGGATCTCCTTGCGGTCCAAGGGACTCTCAAGAGTCTTCTCCAACACCACAGTCCAAAGGCATCAGTCTTTGGAACTTAGCTTTCTTTATACTCCAACTCTCACATCCACACGACTACTAGAAAAAAGGTAGCCTTGACTAGGCAGACCTTTGTTGACAAAGTGATGTCTCTGCTTTTTAATATGCTGTCTAGGTTGGTCATAACTTTTCTTCCAAGGAGCAAGCATCTTTTAATTTTATGGCTGCAATCACAATCTACAGTGATTTTGGAACCCAGAAAAATAAAGTCTGTCACTGTTTCCATTGTTTCCCCATCTATTTACCATGAAGTGATGGGACCAGATGCCATGATCTTAATTTTCTGAATGCTGAGTTTTAAGCCAACTTTTTCACTCTCTGCTTCACTTTCATCAACAGTCTTTTTAGTTCCTCTTCACTTTCTGCCATAGGGTGATGTCATCTGCATATCTGAGGTTATTGATATTTCTCCTGGCAATCTTGATTCCAGCTTGTGCTTCATTCAGCCTAGCATTTCTCATGATGTACTGTGCATAGAAGTTAAATAAGCAGGGTGACAGTATACAGCCTTGAGGTACTCCTTTCCCAATTTGGAACCAGTCTGTTGTTCCATGTCCAGTTCTACCTGTTGCTTCCTGACCTTCATACAGATTTCTCAAGAGGCAGGTCAAATGGTCTGGTATTCTCATCTCTTTCAGAATTTTCCACAGTTTGTGGTGATCCACGCAGTCAAAGGCTTTGGCATAGTCAATAAAGCAGAAATAGATATTTTTCTGAAACTCTCTTGCTTTTTCAATGATCCAGCAGATGGTGGCAATTTGATCTCTGGTTCCTCTGCCTTTTCTAAAACCAGCTTGAACATCTGGAATTTTTTGGTTCACGTATTGTTGAAGCCTGACTTAGAGAATTTTGAGCATTACTTTACTAGCATGTGAGATGATTGCAATTGTGCAGTAGTTTGAGCATTCTTTGGCATTGCCTTTTTTTTTTTTTTTTGATGAAAACTGACCTTTTCCAGTCCTGTGGCCACTGCTGAGTTTTCCAAATTTGCTGCATATTGAGTACAGCATCTCTACAGCACCATCTTTTAGGATTTGAAATAGCTCAACTGGAATTCCATCACCTCCATTAGCTTTGTTTGCAGTGATGCTTCCTAAGGCCCACTTGATTTCACATTCCAGGATGTCTGGCCCTAGGATCACACCTGGGTCATGAAGATCTTTTTTGTACAGTTCTTCTGTGTATTCTTGCCACCTCTTCTTAATATCTTCTGTTTGGTCCATGCCATTTCTGTCATTTATTGTGCCCATCTTGCATGAAATGTTCCCTTGGTGTCTCTGATTTTCTTCTTCTTTCTTAAATTTTAATTTTTTTTATTGGTTTTGCCATACAATGACATGAAACCGCCATGGGTTTACATATCCTCCCCCTCCAGAACCCCCCTCCCTCCTCCCTCCCAGTTCCCTCCCCCAGGGAAATCTCGGTGCCCCAGCCCTGGGCATCAATCCTGAGCTGGTGATTGATTTCACATATGATAATTAACATGTTGCAATGCCTTTCTCCCATATCATCCCACCCTTGCCCTCATCCACAGAGTCCACAAGACTGTTCTATACGTCTGCCTTCCTTTTGCTGTCTCGCATGCAGGGTTATTGCTGCCATCTTTCTAAATTCCATATATATGCGTTAGTATACAGTATTGTTGTTTTTCCTTCTGGCTTATTTCGCTCTGGATAATAGGCTCCAGTTCTGTCCACCTGAGTAGAACTGATTCAAATAAATTTTTTTTAATGCTGAGTAATATTCCATTGTGTATATGTACCACAGCTTTCTTATCCATTCGTCAGTTGATGGGCATCTAGATTGCTTCCATGTCCTGGATATTGTAAACAATGCGGCAATGAACATTGGGGTACACATGTCTCTTTCAATTCTGGTTTCCTCGGTGTGTATGTCCAGCAGTGGGATTGCTGGGTCATATGGCAGGTCTGTTTGCAGTTTTTTAAGGAACCTCCACACTGTTTTCCATACTGGCTGTACTAGTTTGTGTTCCCACCAGCAGTGTAAGAGGGTTCCCTTTTCTCCACATCCTCTCCAGCATTTATTGCTTGTAGATTTTTGGATGGCAGCCATTCTGACTGGTGTAAAATGGTACCTCATTGTGGTTTTAATTTGCATTTCTCTGATAATGAGTGATGTTG
>ML663013.1:4232449-4270582 GCA_007570785.1 Antilocapra americana | reverse complement strand
CTGCCTTTCCAGATGCCTGATGTCCTCTGCCAGCATTCAGATGTTGTTTTATGGAGTTTGCTCGGCTTTTAAATGTTCTTTTGGTGTATTTATTGGGGAGAGAGTGGACTCCCCATCCTATTCCTCCGCCATCTTAGTTCCCTCCTATCTCTGATTTTCTTGAAGAGATCTCCAGTCTTTCTCATTCTGTTGTTTTCATTTATTTCTTTGCACTGATCACTGTGGAAGGCTTTCTTATCCCTCCTTGCTAGTCTTTGGAACTCTGCATTAAATTGGGTATATCTTTCCTTTTCTCCTTTGCTTTTCACTTCTCTTCTTTCACAGCTATTTGTAAGGCATCCTCAGACTGAAATTTTGCTTTTTTGCATTTCTTTTTCCTGGAGATGGTCTTGCTCCCTGTCTTCTGTACAGTGTCACGAACCTTCTTCCATAGTTCATTGGGTACTTTGTCTATTAGATCTAGTCCCTTAAATCTGTTTCTCACTTCCACTGTATTTGTAAGGGATTTGATTTAGGTCATACCTGAATGGTCTAATGGTTTTCCCTACTTTCTTCCATTTAAGTCTGAATTTGGCAATAAGAAGTTCATGATCTGAGCCACCGTCAGCTCCTGGTCTTGTATAGACTGTATAGAGCTGACTATATAGACTGTATAGAGCTTCTCCACCTTTGACTGATAAAAATATAATCAATCTGATTTTGGTGTTGGCCTTCTGGTGATGTCCATGTTTAGAGTCTTCTCTTGTGTTGTTAGAAGAGGGTGTTTGCTATGACTCGTGCATTCTCTTGGCAGAACTCTATCAGCCTTTGCCCTGCTTCATTCTGTACTCCAAGGCCAAATTTGCCTATTATTCCAGGTGCTTCTTGACTTCCTACTTTTGCATTCCAGTCTCCTATAATGAAAAGGACATCTTTTTTAGGTGTTAGTTCTAGAAGGTCTTGTAGGTCTTCATAGAACCATTCAACTTCAGCTTCTTCAGAATTACTGGCTAGGGCATAGACTTGGATTACCATGTTATTGAACGGTTTGCCTTGGAAACGAACAGAGATCATTCTGTCATTTTTTTTTAATTTTTTTAAATTTTTTTTAATTGTTTTTGCCATACAATGTCATGATATCACCATGGGTTTACATATGCTTCCCCTCCGGAACCCCCCTCCCTCCTCCCTCCCCCCTGGGAAATCTCGCTGCACCAGTCCTGAGCATCAATCCTGGGCTGGCGATTGATTAGACACATGACAATTAACATGCTTCAGTGCCCTTCTCCCATATCATCCCACCCTTACCCTCATCCACAAAGTCCACGAGTCTATTCTGTCATTTTTGAGATTGCATCCAAGTACTGCATTTCAGACTCTTTCTTTTTTTTCACTATGATGGCTACTCCATTTCTTCTAAGGGATTCTTGCCCACAGTAGTAGATATAATGGTTATCAGAGTTAAATTCACCCATTCCAGTCCGTTTTACTTTGCTGATTCCTAAAGTGTTGATGTTCACTCTTGCCATCTCATGTTTGACCACTTCCAATTTGCCTTGATTCATGGACCTAACATTTAAGGTTCCTATGTAATATTGCTCTTTACAGCATTGGACCTTGCTTCTATCACCAGTCACATCCACATTTGGGTACTTCTTTTGTTTTGGCTCTGTTTCTTTGTTCTCCCTGGAGTTATTTCTCCAGTGTAGCATATTGGGCACCTACTGACTGGGGAGTTCATCTTTCAGTGTCCTATTTTTTTTTGCCTTTTCATACTGTTCATGGGGCTCTCAAGGCAAGAATACTGAAATGGTTTGCCATTCCATTCTCCAGTGGACCACATTTTGTTAGAACTCTCCAACAAGACCTGTCTGTCTTGGGTGGCCCTAGATGGCATGGCTCATAGTTTCTCTGAGTTAGACAAGGCTGTGGTCAATGTGATCAAATTGGTTACTTTTTGGTGATTGTGATTTTCATTCTGTCTGCCCTCTGATGGAGAAGGATAAGAGGCTTATGGAAGCTTCCTGATGGGAAAGACTGACTGAGGGGGAAACTGCCTTGTTCTGATGGGCGGGGCCATGCTCAGTAAATCTTTGATCCACTTTTCTGTTGATGGGTGGAGCTGTGTTCCCTCCCTGCTATTTACCTGGGGCCAAACTATGGTGGAGGTAATGAAGATAATGCAAAAGATCCCATGCATGTACTGCTACACTCACTTCCCCCAACCCTGCAGCAGGCCCATCACTGACCCACACCTCCACTGGAGATTCCTAGACACTCCTCGGCAAGTCTGGTCTGTCCCTTGTCACTGCTCCTTTCTCCTGGGTCCTGGTGCACGCAAGGTTCTGTTTGCCCCTCCAAGAGTCTTTTTCCTAGTCCTGTGTAAGGTCTGGCAGCTCTAGGGCTACTTAAGGTCTGACCAAGGTCATGAGGTCAGAAAGGAGCTGAGAGAAGTTTCAAGTCCAGCCTGTCCTGGAAATCAATGCCCATGACTGTTCAGCTAGACAGCCTGCATCTTCCCACCCAGCTCTCCACCCTCCCCTCTCAGCAGGAGGCCAGCATGGGGTTTGTGATTAATCCCTGTCTGTCTAATGCAACCAAGTTGTTTATACAAAAAGAAATTACATTCCTACTGCTTTCATCAGAGCTAGGAGAAATGAACAGGTCTTTCTATATTCATGGGATTTAAATGTACTTATCTAATTTTTCCCTAAGAGACAGGATAATCATCTTTGTCATCAATACATGAAGGCTCAATAAAAACTGCAGATAAAACATGAATGCAATTTGTTGTCGACATATAAGCGCCTTATATCTACCAGGTCCAGGTGCATTAGAGAAAAAAAATTAGCGCTTTAATTACTTTGGCAAAATGTACAGTCATTTATAGGGGGGCTCTCAACTGTTGCTGAGTCAAAGCTGTTTGCATGTGTCTCACTGGCCCTTTAAATACCACTCTCTTGCTCTTTGGGAAGAGGAGAATGATGTAATTTTTCTAATTATAACTGACCAGGCTCTTCCATACTCGGTTTGATTCCCCGCAGGTTTCACTGTTTGCCAATATCTATTTCACTGTAGCAGAAACAGGAAAAAATTCCCAAGTCTAATCAGCTAGAAATTCTTTGACTCTCTTCTACTTTAGTGGAATCACATTTTTGCACTTGAGGTCATCTTTATATATGAGAGGAGAGCAAGGTTGGGAGAAGATTGGTATTAAAAATAGAGCAAAGTTCCAGATTCTCACTCTCTAGAGCTCATGGAAGATTCTGGCCTTTTATTATTTATGCCTAATGCTGGCACTACCACCCCTGCCTTGAGAGCATGCCAAGGATCTTCACAGTGCCCTGGCTTCATCTTGCCAGCTGCCAGTGTTGGCATCTTTCAGGAGGTTTCCTTTTCTTTCTGCCCATCACATCCAGACACCATGGTGGCAGGACGAGTCCAGGAAAATGGGGCATCCATCCACCTGCTAGGCTTGCCTCCCACTCTGAAGCCCTGAACTCCTCTCCCACTGCTACCTACCTCCTCCCCATGCCCAAGGATGCCTCAGCCAGGAACGCCACCTGCCCCCAAGTTCACAGTTTAAGGATAGAGGTTACCAATCAGTTAAATCACTAAATTAAATACTGAAAATATGCTGCCAACAAGAAAATCCCTTCTAGTCAGAAAATTCACTTTTATACATAATCCCCCTGCTTGTGAATCTAATGCAAATGTCACTCTAGTGGTAATATTCAGGAATAGTTAAGAATATATTTTAGGCAAGTGGAGGGTTCTTAGGAAATTTTGAGTTTGACTCCATCATAACTGGTGATGGGAAAACTAATTAGGTGAGCAAGCAAAGGAGAAGTGAGTCTTGACTGAGTCCTTTCCATGATAAGCACTGTGCTTAATTCTGAATTCAGAATACCTCATCTAACTGTCACCATCACCCTTTGGGTAAATCTAAAAACCCGCCTTCTTGTGGTTGAGAATACAAGGTTCAAAGAAGTCAAATAACTCTTCCAAGGTCTACCCAGGTAGAAACTTGAGCTCTGGTCCAGTGATCTCCAAAATGCTCTTCTCCTTCCACCTCTGGGGACCAGGGGTCAGTGTTGGGCCAGTCAACTGGATGAAGGTGCAGAATCAGAACAAGGAGTTAGGACAAGAGCTGCTTCTTCTAGAGAAGGATGTGTGGCCCTTTGGTCCAAATCCAGTGCCTAGGATAGGAGCTGTACCTGAGCAAGGGCAAGGTGACCAACAAGGAAGAGATAGTGGCTGATAGATTCATCATATGTGTTCAGAGAAGCACAAGGAAGCAGGAGAGAGGCTCCATGGAGGTCCAAAGCTGGCCCAAGGGGAGTGGTGTTCAGGGCCAGGGTCTCCATCTCTTTGGAAACTGGAGGTCAGGACAGAGAATGAGGCAGATAGATGATTGAGCACTCAGTCACTGGACCAGAGGTTCAGGTTTGGGGAGGGACCAACCCCAAGCCTGGCCCGGTGCTGAGGTGCTAAACCTAGAGCCCTGGACCTCTGTGTGCCCAAATACAGTTTGAGGCTGATCCCCCAGGAGGGTCTCTGTTATCACAGGTTCCCCAGTTGAGAAACCTGCAGCTGTGGAGATGTGAAGGTCAGTGACCCTGTGATGACCTGGGGCAAAGCCTGAGCCTTATCCCATTTTACAGAAGCCAACAGGACTGCTAGTTCCCTCCACGTTCAGTGGGTCAACACATCACTCACTCAGTCACCAAGTGCTCTTTTGAATCCCTTGGATTCTTTCATGCCACTGCACAGCTGTGTTCTGCTCTAGGTATAAAAATACAAAAAAACAGCTTCTATGTTGAAAAAAGTTGGTAAAACAGAACTAAGACACATGTGCCCAATGTTCATTGCAGCTCTGTTCACAATAGCCAGGACCTGGAAGCAACCCAAATGTCCATCAGCAGATGAGTGGATAAAAAAGATATGGTGCAGATACACCTTGGAATGTTACTCAGCCATAAAAAGGAGCAAGATTGGTCATTTGGAGAGACTTGGATGGACCTAGAGTCTATCACACAGAGTGAGGAAAGTCAGAAAGAGAAAAACAAATACCATATATTAATGCAGATATGTGGAATCCAGAAAAATGGCACAGATGGACCTATTTGCAGGGCAGGAATAGACTTGGGGACACAGGGCTAGGGGCTGGGTGGGGTTAAAGGGATTGATGTATGTACACTACCACGTGTAAAACAGATAACTGGTGAGAACCTGCCTGCGTATGGCACAGGGAGCTCAGCTCTGTGCTCTACAGTGACCTGGATGGATATGGGATGGGGTGGGAGGGAGGGAAAGAGATCCAAGAGGGGATATATGTATGAGAGTGTGTGTGTGTATACCTCTGATCCACTTCATTGTGTAGCAAAAACTAACATTGTAAAGCAACTATACCCCAGTTTACAAAAAGAAATGAGTTGGTAAGAAAGATCCAGACTCTACAGTCTAGTAGAGAAGATAGGACACAAACTGGAATAGTTACAAGATCAGGTCACATGTGCTAAGGACCCCTGCGGAGGAGCAAAGTAGCAGCTCCGAATAATAAGAGAGAGGAGAGCTCTCCTAGGGGCAGGAGGGTGACTGAGATGACGTGGTGAGATCCCAGGAACACATGAACTTTGCTGTCAGGACAGGAGGAGGGGGTGGGGTCAGGAGGCATAGGCTGCAGGCCTGGCGTGGCCCTCATCTGCATGACATGCGCTCTTTTTATTCCTGTCTGGCCATTTCCAGTCATGGAGGCCAAGCTCCTTGGGCATCCTTCATGCCTACCTCTGACCTCAAAATGCTACCTTACTCTCCCTGTCTTTCCAGTGACACATGTTCTCCTTCTGAAGATCGCTAACAAACAACCTCTCCACCATCAAGTGGCCCAAGCTCAGATTCTTCCCCTGACTTTTTGTTGAATCCCCTTTCCCTTGAGCATGCAAAACTGTGTGACTATAGTTAGCAGGTCTCTCTTGATCAAGGGCTTTTATGGTGGCTCAGATGGTAAAGAATCTACTTGCAAGGCAAAAGACCTGGGTTCAATCCCTGCATCAGGAAGATAGCCCGGAGAAGGGAATAGCTATCCACTTCAGTATTCTTGCCTGGAGAATTCCATGGACAGAGGAACCTGGTGGGCTACAGTCTATAAGGTCACAAAGAGTTGGACACAACTGAGTGACTAACACTCTTGATCAGCGTGCAAGCCTTCCATTACCAAATGGCAAGACTCCTGCAAGAGAGCAGAGAAAGCCCGTCTGCTCTCCAGGTCATATTTGTAAACTACCAGAGGAGATTGTTATTATGCAGTGGGAAGTCCTTGCTAAGCCAAATGATCTTCTGGAACACAGGTAACCCCATCCTATGTATCTGTTTTCCCAGAAGACAAGTTTTCTTCTTCCTTAAGTATCTGTAGGTTCTTGGGTATATATTTTCATGGAAGCTTGATTTGACTTAAAATTGTCCTTCTCTTCAAATCATATATGGACTTCAGACTAGAGAAGTCCTTTTTAAAACTCCATGCTCAAAGGGTCTGGCGCAGCAACACTGCACGAGGCTTGACTGCTGGCCTGGCTGGCTTTATGCTGCTCTCACCTGGCTCAGCAACAACCTGGGGTGGACCAGTGTTTTACTCTTTGTAGATGCTCTTATCTGCCTGCATAAGAGAATGCTTCATGGAAGTCATCCCTTCTGTAGGTGTCACTTCGTTCAGGTCTGTTCTGCAAGGCCTCCAAGGTCTACACATTCTGGGTACCAGGATCCTAAAGGCCTAGGGAATAAACATCCTTTGGTTGAAGTTATTTCTTCTCAATAGGATGAAGCAGCATAATGTGATAAAAAGGGGAATGAACCCCAAATCAGATAAGGTGAGCTCAAAGCACATCTTTGATAATTACTTATTGGATGGGCAAAGTACTAAATGTAATCTCTTGTAAGGCTCTGTTTGTCTTTATAGTAAGATCAGCAGTACCTATTTCAGAAAGACATAAATATAACTGAATCCGGATCATAATTGTCCTTTGGTGAATGATAGCTATATATAATCTTCCTTCTTTGAATTTCAAAATTTTAATGAAAAAAATGTTTAAGAAAAAGTGAACCCATGCTCTTTTTAAAAAGTTATTTCAAGGATACACAGTTATATTTAGTTAGCTAATAGGCTGACATAAGCTTAGACACATCTTCACAATGTATGTTTATGCATATATTCTTATATATCCAGACACTGGGTACCTGAGTGTGTATATGTACACACAAACACACACACAACACCTCAAATTAACTGCAGATGTGGTATTTGATTTCAGCATTAATTTTCAGCCCCTCCTCACTAAGAAATTATTATTATTGCTAAACTGAGTTAACATCACTCTGTCTTTTATTGTAAACACACCTGGTAGTAAGAGTCTTCCCAGAGCTCCTAAGTCAGCAGTTCTTAAACTCAGATGCTGGCTGGGCTGGAGCTGCACCCCCAGTTCACTAGTGGCCATGAGAAACAGAGCACCATCTTTAGACCGAGCTAGTAAGGCGCTTGAGGATTTCATCCAGCCTCCAGACACGAGAAGGAATGCCATGCCCAGCTCTGTGTCCCCAGTGAGGGTAAGGACCATTTGCCACAGCTGTGGGATAACACCCACTCTCGGCTCTTCTGACGTATTTGGTTGCTAACTAGATCATATCACTGATCGAGTTTCAGTGTAATTATTCATGCACCTGTCTTTCTCCTGTGCAAGACCATGAGTTTTTGTGTACGTGGGACCTGGACATTTCTATGTCTCTAGTGTCTAGCCTGCCTTGTATGGCTCCTGGCACATACTTGATTAGGATGGATGAATGGATGGATGGATAGATGGATGGGTGGCACATTTGCTGTTTTGGCTGTCTCTTAGGTTGGACAAAAGTTTGTTCAGGTTTTTCTGTAGGTGTTACAAAAAACCTGAATGAAATCTTCGGCCAACCCAATATGTTAACCTTGATCCAAAGTCTTAGGAGAATTTTTGAAAATAACATTTACGCTATTTTTACAGATTTTCAGGTATTACGTTTCCCATGACCGGAAGCTGGGTCCTTTGACAATCAAATAGCATGTGGTTATGCTGCCCTGTATACCATTCCTGTATCTGTCAGTTTCTATCTCAGGACTATGATCTTCTGCCCACTGTAATACTACTTCTGCTGCCAGGCTTTTCTCCTAAGAGGGGAGCAGAATATGCCAGCCCAATGTGTGCCACTTTGATGTAAAGATTATTTTGGGCTGAAAGAAATTGAGAAATTGCAAACACGGGAAAAGCTTCCCAACTTTCCCCAATCGGTTTAAAACAAGGGCATGATTTTCCCTTAGTGAAGGTGCCCCCCTCTCACATCATGAAGAGAACAATCCTGTTTAAAAACAAAACAAAACATTTATTTATGATTTTATTTGGCTGTGTCAACTCAGATCCCTGCAGCACATGAGATCTTCATTCCATCAGGCAGAATCTCTTATTCCAGCTTGTGGGCTCTCTAGTTGTGGCTCACAGACTTAATTGCCTTGCATCATGTGGGAATGTTAATTCCCAGATCCAGGGATCAAACCCATGTCCCCTGCGTTGCAAGGAAGAATCGTAACTGCTGGAGCACCAGAGAAGTCCCAAGAACAATCTTTATGAGCAGAGATAGCTCTGGGATGAGTCAAGCACAAACAGAAGCTTACTAAATAATTCCTACCTTCCCCTAGTTCAATTCAGTTTGGTTCAGTTCAGTTGCTCAGTCATGTCTGACTCTGCGACCCCATGGTCTACAGCATGCCAGGCTTCCCTGTCCATCACCAACTTCCAGAGCTTGCTCAAACTCATGTCCTTTGAGTCAATAATGCCATCCAACCATCTCATCCTCTGTTGCCCCCTTCTCCTCCTGCCTTCAATCTTTCCCAGCATCAGGGACTTTCCCAATGAGTCAGTTCTTCTCATCAGATGGCTAAAGTATTGGAGTTTCAGCTTTGGCATCAGTCTTTCCAATGAATATTCAGGACTGATCTCCTTTAGGATGGACTGGTTGGATCTCCTTGCAGTCCAAGGGACTCTCAAGAGTGTTCTCCAACACCACAGTTCAAAAGCATCAATTCTTTGGCACTCAGCTTTCTTTATAGTCCAACTCTCACATCCATACGTGACTACTGGAAAAACCATAACCTTGACTAGATGGACCTTTGTTGGCAAAGTGATGTCTCTGCTTTTTAATATGCTGTGTATGCTAATTAGTATGCTTCCAAGGAGCAAGCCCTCTCCCCACCACCAAATATTTACTTTCTCATAGAAGGTAATATTTACCACTCCTAGAAGCCCAAGCACCTCTTCTTTGTCAAGTCATTGCTTCACAATTTATCACCCTTTGTTAAAATGGTATATAAACCTCTGAGTGTAACTGCCTATTTGGCTCTTCATTTCTTTTCTATGATGTCTTTGTCGACATTAGCATCAAATAAAATGCACACATCTTTTCTTTGGTTAACCTGTTTTTCAATTTAATTTGCAAATGCAAATTGCAGAATCTAAGAGGGTCAGTTCAGTTCAGTTGCTCAGTCGTGTCCTACTGTTTGCAACCCCATGAACCACAGCACGCCAGGCCTCCCTATCCGTCACCAACTCCCGGAGTCCCCCATACCCATGTCCATCGAGTTGGTGATGCCATCCGGCCATCTCATCCT
This sequence comes from Antilocapra americana, assembly GCA_007570785.1. NCBI lineage: Eukaryota > Metazoa > Chordata > Mammalia > Artiodactyla > Antilocapridae > Antilocapra > Antilocapra americana. Next base: position 4,260,918 of record ML663013.1, on the reverse strand, counting down.
CTGTCTTCCCCTTCTCCTCCTGCTCCCAATCCTTCCTAGCATCAGGGTCTTTTCCAATAAGTCAACTCTTCACATGAGGTGGCCAAAGTATTGGCGTTTCAGCTTCAACATCAGACCATCCAATGAACACCCAGGACTGATCTCCTTTAGGATGGACTTGTTGGATCTCCTTGCAGTCCAAGGGACTCTCAAGAGTCTTCTCCAATACCACAGTTCAAAAGCATCAATTCTTCGGTGCTCAGCCTTTTTCACTGTCCAACTCTCATAACCATACATGACTACTGGAAAAACCATAGCCTTGACTAGATGGACCTTTGTTGGCAATGTCTCTGCTTTTCAATATGCTATCCAGGTTGGCCATAACTTTCCTTCCAAGGAGTAGGCGTCTTTTGATTTCATGGCTGCAATCACCATCTTCAGGGTAGAGGAAATTGTTTCCTCTCCTACACCCTTTGTTATCTCTTTCCTGACCTTATTTTGGACTGTGGGAGCTCAAAATAAACTGTAACATAGGTGTCCTCAGAAGGAACTGGAAGGCTTGTAAATGAGTACCTTATCTAATTAATATACAAGTGCCTGAGAGATTGTGCTACTTTGAAAACTTTCTCAGACATTGAGACAGTACTTTGTAGCTGCCAGTTCATGACTGTTCTCTTGCGTCTCCTCTCCCTTCCCCTCTCTCCTCCCTCACAGTGGTTACAGTTCAGTACCTTTCTTTTTCCTTTCCTCCTCCTTTTTCCATAACTCCTGGATTTTGGTAGAGACCTCACATCAGTCTCTAGGATGTGCTAATCTGCTGATTAGAAACCTCTCCCCAACCCAGCCCACATGGATTTCCTCCTCAACATGTCGTTCACCCCAACTTAGCTTATTTAATGACCCAGTCCTTCAAAACCAGGACTACTGAAATCACAGCCTTTAACTGGCTATTCTCTGGCCACCTTCCCATTTACAGTAGTCACTGGAAACTATACAAGGAAGTGTCAGCATCTAAAATCAATGCCTAAGAGACATAGATAGGGAACAAAAATACCAAGGGGGAAAGCAGGAGGGTCTGGGAGGAATTGGAAGTTTGGAATTGACATATATACATTATTGATACTATGTATAAAATAGAAACTAATGAGAGCCTACTGTATATATAGCACAGGGAACTCTACTCAATGCTCTGTGGTGACTTGAATGGAAAGGAAGTCCAAAAGGGAGGAGGTATATGTATATGCATGTCTGATTCATTTTGCTATACAGTAAATGCCATTACATGGAGAAGGAAATGGCAACCCACTCCAGTATTCTTGCCTAGAGAATCCTGTGGACGGAGGACCCTGGTGGGCTGCCACCTATGGGGTCGCACAGAGTTGGACACAACTGAGGTGACTTAGCAGCAGCAGCAGCAGCAGACACTAATACAATACTGTAAAGCAACTATACTCCAGTAACATTAATTTAATACAATTAAATTTAAAGAAATAAAATCAATTCCTGGAGGATCAGGCCTCACTGTTATTAAGCAGTAACCTCCCACCCAGGACTGGAAGGATTTTCAGAAAATGTCTTTAGCTGTGTCTGTTGAAGGGATGTGGGGGCAACTCCTACTGCTCCTGCTATCTCAGCAGCCACTGGCCCTGCCTGGGAAGAACCTCAGAATTCAGGGCTCCTGGAATATCCCCATGCTCCTAACACCTTGCAGAAGGTGGTCCCAGAGATGAAAATGGGAGTTGCTGCTTTTAGTTCTCACTCCCCCCTTTATTTCTGAGGATTTACAGGAAGAAAGGAGCAGGGGAAGAAAGTCAACTTTACACCATCATCTTCAAGCCAGATATCTTCCCTTTGAGTATCAAAGTGACAACAGCAAGATTTTAACCCTCCCACCCATTTTCCCAAAAGTGGAGGGGGACCTTTGTCCCCATGCTGTTAGTCTTTTATTTGTCTAGCCATCTTCAGCAAATGTTAAGAGTTCTCTGCTGCCCTTGGTGCCTTTCATCTTTTGTGATCAAGTGCAGATACTTACAGCCCAAAGGAGTATCAGGTCAAATGTGCACTCACCCCAAAGTAGTCTTCACCCAGGCCCTACTTTTCTATCTGGTGGGTTATACTGCACAGCCTAGAAGGAGATGACCTCAAGAGCTTTTTATATTCCCTTCATTCAAAAAAGGAGAGTAGGACTTCCCTTGTAGTCCATTGGTTAAGACTGTGCTTCCAGTGTAGGTGGCATGTGTGTGAACTCTGGTCAGGGAACTAAGATCCCATATGACCTATGGCATAGCCAAAACTGAAAAATAAGAAAGCAGAGAGGGGGTAGCCGGAGGTGAGGCAGGGGGTGGTGGTGCTAGTGGTGGTGGTCAGTACCTACAGTGGTTAAAAACATGGGCTTAGGAGTCCGATTGCCTAAATTTGAGGCCCGGTTCTGCCACTGCCATCTCTGTGGCTTTGTACAGACCACCAACTTATCTCAAGCTTCATTGTCACATAGAGCTATGGGAGCTGAACTGAGCTCATCTGCATAAACGCTTTCAGTGCAGAGGGAGCTCTCAATGTCAGGGGCTACACTTGGAGCTCATTTCTGTCTCCCACTACTCTTCCTCAAGTTCTCTTAATTCTCCAACGTCAAGTTAGAAGGCATTTTCCAGTGCCAAAGGCAAATGTTGTAACCCAGCTCCCAGTGCATGAAGAAACATTGGCCCCTCCCTATCTGACAGTTTAAAATTAATTTCCCTCACCTCTGGGAAAGGTGGGGAAGGGTAGAGACCAAGTGGGTAGGTCCTTGTCTCTCTGCATTCCCAGGCTTGCCAGGCTGTTCTTGTTGTTCAGACGCTAAGTCGTGTCTGACTCTGCAACCTAATGGACTGCATACCTGGCTTCCCTGTCCTTCACTATCTCCTGGCATTTTCTCAAACTCATGTCTATTGAGTGAGTGATCCCATCCAACAATCTCATCCCCTTCTCCTCCTGCCTTCAATCTTTCCCAGCATCAGGGTCTTTCCCAATGAGTCAGCTCTTCACATCAAGTGGCCAAAGTCTTGGAGCTTCAGCTTCACCATCAATTCTTTCAGTGAATATTTAGGGTTGATTTCCTTTAGGGCTGGCTGATTTGATCTCCTTTCTGTCCAAGTTCTCTTAACTGTCTTCTCCAGCAGCACAATTTGAAAGCATCAGTTCTCCACCTTTCAGTCTTCATTATAGTCCAACTCTCCCATCCTACATGACTACTGGAAAAACCATAGCTTTGACTATACAGATGTTTGTCAGCAAAGTGATGTCTCTGCTTTTTAATATACTGTCTAGATTTGTCATAGCTTTTCTTCTAAGGGACAAACATCTTTTAATTTCACGGCTGCAGTCACCATCTTCAGTGATTTTGGAGCCCAAGAAAAGAAAGTCTGTCACTGTTTGCATTGTTTCCACATCTATTTGCTATGAAGTGATGGGACTGGATGCCATGACCTTAGTCTTATGAATGTTGAGTTTTAAGCCAGCTTTTTCACTCTCCTCTTTCACCTTCATCAAGAAGCTCTTTAGTTCCTCCTTGCTTTCTGCCACGAGAATGGTATCATTTGCATATCTGAGGTTGTTGATATTTCTCCTGACAATCTTGATTCCAGCTTGTAATTCATCCAGTATGGCATTTTGCTCGATGTACTCTTCTCTGATGGCTCAGATGGTAAAGAATCTGCCTGCAATGCAGAAGACTTGGGTTTGATCCCTGGGTCAGGAAGATCCCCTGGAGAAAGAAATGGCAGCTCACTCCAGTATTCTTGCTGGGAAAATCCCCTAGACAGAGGAGCATGGCAGTACAGTCCACGCGGTCACAAAGAGTTGGATACAACTGAGCGACTATCACTTCATTCTGCATATAAGTTAGGTAAGCAGAGTGACAATATACAGCCTTGAGGTACTCCTTTCCCAATTTTGAACCTATCAGTTTTGCCAGGTTGATAGTAGAAGCTCCTTATCCTTATCGTAAGTCCTCCATAGAGGAGGGTGAGAAACACTGTGAAGCTGTTTTGTAACTCTGCAAAAGCTTGCAGAGAGTTACAGGGATGGTTTTGGCAAGAGGCATCTCTAGAGCACTTTATCCCAAAGCTATCAGCATAAAAGAGAATGTAAAGAAGATAATCCTGACAATCCTAAAGCCTTTTAAGAGGGATTATCAGACAGGAAGGAGTTTCTTAGACTCTAGAAAGACAGTTCATGGTTGGAAAAGCCCTGGATGATGAGTCAGAAGACAGAGATTTCAAAACAAACTTCAGCTTTAAGAAGTGTGGCTTTGGAACTTCCCTGGTGGCCAACTGGTTAAGACTGGGTGCTCCCAAAGCAGGAACACACATCCAGTCCGTGGCTGGGGAACTAATACCCCACTTGCCATGCGGCGTGGCCAAAATAGAAGAACTGTGGCCTTGGCCAAGACAGCTAAACTCGGGGACCATAGTTTTCTCAACTCCACATGAAGGGTAATAGTTCCTTTTTCAGAAGTTTGATGTGAAAATTTGTGGGGATCTGTGTGAAAGACATTTAAACATGATGCTGTACCATATGATATTATTATTATTATTATAAATTATAAATAATAATGAAAGTCAAAAGGAAAGTCTGAAATATAGAGTTCTTCAGTGTTTCTCAAAATTGTGTTAAGAATACAGGACTTTTTTTTAGGTCAGTGTTCTTGAAACTTTATTTAACATGGCCATCAATAAGAAAAGTCATTTTACATTGGGAGCCAGGACACATATACACATATCTTTTGTGTGTACATGTGTATTAATTCTCCAGAGAAACAAGACGAATAGGAAGTATCCAGAGAGATTTATTAACACATTGGCTCATGTAATTATGGAGGCTGAAAAGTCTTATGATCTGCCCTCTATCAACTATTAAAATTCCTAGGAAGCCGGCATGCATGCATGCTAAGTTGCTTCAGTCGTGTCCAACTCTGTGCCACCCTATGGATTACAGGCTGTCAGGCTCCTCTGTCCATGGGATTCTCCAGGCAAGAATGCTGGTGCAGGTAGCCATTCCCTTCTCCAGGGGATCTTCATGACCCAGGGATCGAATCCACGTCTCTTGTGTCTCCTGCACTGGCAGGTGTGCTCTTTGCCACTGGCACCACCTGGGAAGCTGTCCAGGAAGCCAGGAGTGTAGATTACAGTCTGAGTCTGAAGGCCTATAAACTAGGAACACCAAGGGCAAAGACTGATGCCACACCTCAGTCAGTCAGAGGCTGAATTCAGATTTTATCTACCTTTTTGTTCTATCCAAGGCACCAATAGACTGAATGATGCTCTCCCACTTTGGAGGAGGGCAGTCTGCTTTACCCTTATTGCAGAAAGTGAAGAAGAACTAAAGCACCTCTTGATGAAAATGAAAGAGTAGAGTGAAAAAGTTGGCTTAAAACTCAACATTCAAAAAACTAAGATAATGACATCTGGTCCCATCACTTCATGGCAAATAGATTGGGAAACAGTGACAGACTTTATTTTTTTGAACTTCAAGATCGCTGCAGATGGTGACTGCAGCCATGAAATTAAAAGACACTTGCTACTTGGAAGAAAAGCTATGATCAACCTAGACAACATATTAAAAAGCAGAGGCATTACGTTGCTGACAAAGGTCTGAATAGTCAAAGCTATGGTTTTTCCAGTAGTCATGTATGGATGTGAGAGCTGGACCATAAAGAAGGATTAGCACCGAAGAAATTATTCTTTTGAATTGTGCTTTGGAGAAGACTCTTAACAGTCCCTTGGCCAGCAAGGGGTACTGGGGAAATGAACACATTTTCAATAGGTTTCCCATATTTTTCTACATTTGCTTCTTTTTGTCCTCCTTTTCTACAAGGATGGTGTTTAAAAAAAAATTAATGCACATCTAATTTAATGTGCATTAATTAATCACATTAATCAAACCAGTCCATCCTAAAGGAAATCAGGCCTGAGTATTCATTGGAAGAACTAATGCTGAAGCTAAAACTCCAATACTTTGGCCACCTCATGTGAAGAACTGACTTTTTAGAAAAGACCCTGATGGTGGGAAAGATTGAAGGCAGGAGGAAAAGGGGATAACACAGGATGAGATGGTTGGATGGCATAACTGACTCAAAGAACATGAGTTTGAGCAAGGTCCGGGAGTTAGTGATGAACAGGGAATCTTGGTGTACTGCAGTCCACGGGGTCACAAAGAGTCAGACACAGCTGAGCAACTGAACTAAACTGAATCTACTTTACAAAGTCCACCAGTTCAAATGCTAATCTCTTCCAGAAACACACTCACAGACATTTGAGCAGCCCTTGGGCCAATCAGGTTGACACCTGAAATTAACCATTACAGCATTCAAAAACAAACATTTCACAGCGTAATACTTACCTTGAAAATAAAATGGACTCTGTTATGTCCCATTGTTGTTGTTCTACTTGAAATAAAATGCTGATCATAAATCCTTAAAATGATTTTTTAAAACACCAATAGGTCAAAACTACAGCTTGAGAAACACTAGTGCAAATTAGTAGATTGGATTAGATTAGTAGTGTAGGTTTACTATCTGGCCTCTAAAGAGCAGTCCATGGGGTCTAAGAGTTGGACACAACTGAGCTGCTGAACAACAACTCTAAAGGTCTCAATAGTAAATGTTTTAGGCTTTGTAGGCCATAGAGTTTCTGTTGCAGAAGAGAGTCACAGACCACGCATAAATGAATGAGAATGGCTGTGTTTCAGTAAACCTCATTTATAAAAACAGGTGGCCAACCCACTGGCCATAGTCTGCTGACCCCTGGTCTAGATGAATTAAAGTTTTTTTAGGTAAAAACCTGCTAAAGGACAATGAGACTATAATGCAGATAACCTTAAAAACGTTCTGGGTCTCTAAGACCATTGCAGAGCTTGCTGACAACCTCAGTTTGGCCCCCTGTATCAGTCTACTCTCCCAGAGAGAGAGAGTTCTTCCAGCAGCAGAAATAGCCAGCCCTGTGTCTCATGACAAGTACTCCTCCCAGTGTACATCAGCAACCTGGCATCTGGTCGTGAATTGAATTAGTGTGAGTCATTGCCCAAGAGCCTGATCAGACTTGAGTGATAAAAAGAGCCATGTTCCGGAGCCTACAAAACCAAGGACTGGATTCCAAAATGTCTCATCTCATGGAGCCCTGCCTTCCCAGTGCTGCTCCTTCCCCCACCCTCCCCACTTGGAGAAACAAGAATGGCAGAGTACTAACTATGGAAATCAAAACAATTGTGTGCTGGAATAGGCAGTTCCATTTTCAGTTGTTGTTCAGTCACTAAGTTGTGTTGAACTCTTTGTGACTGCATGGACTGCAGCACACCAGGCTTCCCTGACCTTCACCAACTCCCAGAGTTTGCTCAAACTCATGTCCATTGAGTCGGTGATGCCATCCAACCATCTCATCCTCTGTTACCCTCTTCTCCTCCAGCCCTCAATCTTTCCCAGCTTAGTTGGTTCTTGAACATTGTGTGACTATGAGGGAGGAAATTGTAGTGATGACTCTGGTGAAGGACACATTTTTAGCCAAAGCTGCTTTTTGGCAACCTACATGATCTTTTAGTTGGACCTTGCAGAAAGTCATCATGTCTTTATTTCAAAGTGAGCATAGGGACTTCCCTGGTGGTAAGACTCTGAGTTCCCAATGCAGGGGGCCTAGGTTTCATGCCTGGTCAGGAAACTAGATCTCACATGCCACAGTTAAAGATCCCATGTGTCACAACTAAGATCTCACGCAGCCAAGTAAATAAATAAATATCTTTAAAACGAAGAAGTGTCCAAGCTATAATTTAAAAATAATAATGAGCAGAGCATATTATTATGCTGGTGGCTTTTGACACAAATAACCTATGGTCCTACAGTTCCACTCAAGAGAACCAGGGATTTTAACCTCTGTTGGCACCTTACTTAGTGCCTTAAAGGCATAGGGTTTATTATGAGCTCACCAAGGGTTCAGAAAGCTCTTTCATAAAGGACCAGATAATAAATGGTTTAGGTTTGCAAGCCCAGAGGCAAAAGCAAAGACCTACAGAAGCATTTAAAATGTAATCATTTAAAAATGTGAAAATCATTCCTAGTTCATTGGGCCCTACAAATATAAAAGAGGAGAGCTACATTTGACCCATAGGCAGTAGTCTGCCAACCCCTGGTTTAGAGGAATAGAGCGCAGAATAGTAGCATAGCAGCATTCTTCAACTGGAAAAACAATGACAGATTTGGCTTTTGAAATATATCCTTTCAAAGTCATTGCCCTTTTTAATGGGTAGTATTAGCTGAAGGGAATTTATTATACTGGAGTAAGGATATTTACTAGGTTTAAAATTAAGTACATAATTTAACATTAGAAGGTCTTAAAAATAAAATTATATGGTTAATTTTCTTATAAATATTCTTTATGATATAGTATAAAATATGATATTTTAATCTTGTAGATTTAGAACAAGTACTAATCAATAAGTTGAAGACATAGGTATAGTGCTATAGAGTAAAATTCCATGAAAATTCTATATTTTTGAGATCCATACAATGAGGTGAGAAGAAAAAACGTTTAGGATCTGGCTAGTAGAGAAGTCACCATGTAGATTGGACCTGGTTGTCCCGTTATGGACCCTTGAGCACGTGAGAATGATAAATAAGAAGCAAAGCCACATGCAGATAAGGTAGAGAGATAAGCTGGGATGGGCTTCAGATGGACTTGTGAGTCCCATTGGAAAGAAGTGTTATAGCAGGGTTGGGTAGAGAATAAAAAGTGAAATAGTGAAAAACTAGGATGGAAAAGATAGGAAAGAAGCTGGGTCCTTATTAATGACAATGTGTAGGACACTGAATATGCCTGCCAAACCATCCATCTTTGTGATTCCATGTCATCCCATCTGTTCTGCTCATCACCATTCCTGCTGACCTGAGGCAGTGTAACAGGAAGGGAATCAAATAGAAATTTTAGTTAAGGAGTGGAACATGGTCTTCGCTGGGAAAATAGACACAAACTCCCAGGCTGAAAGATGAGATGGGGCTCAAAGCTGGAGAATGAGTGCAAAGATCTGCAGCCAACAAGAGCAATAATGTGTATAAATACACAGTCAGAGCCAGTAGTTCAGGACAAAGGTCATGGGGATATAATGTACAACATAGTGACTATAGTTAATAATACTGTATTGCTATTTATTTGAAAGTAAATCATAAAAGTTCTCATCACAAGAAAAAAATGTAACTATGTATGGTGACAGATATTAACTAGGCATATTGTGATCATTTCACAATATATACAGATATTGACTTACTATGTTGTACACCTGAAATTAATATAATGTTAAGTGTTAATCACATGTTGATAAAGAAATAATTTAAAAATAAATAATCACCATGAGAAACAGATAATCATCCTTAAAAAAGAAAGCAGCAGAGAAGCACGTTAATGTGAGCCTGACATTCTAGACATATTTCCCCCTTGAGGTATTACTATACTGAAGCAGCTCAGAGCCAAGAGACTAAGAAGTAGAGTATAAAATTGTGTCTGAGAGGCTGAGAGGCTGAGCAAAGATTTTGGTAATCTCATAGAGCTGGTAAGGTAGATATTCAAGGTGAAATCTCACCAAATAGATGGAACCCTGGTAAACACACCAGATTTCCAGTTAGAACCAAAGAGAGTAATGAGAACCCTGCATGCGAGACAGCAAAAGGAACGCAGATGTATAGAACAGACTTGTGGACTCTGTGGAAGAGGGCAAGGGTGAGATGATATGGGAGAATGGCATTGAAACATGTTAATTATCATATGTAAAATCGATCGCCAGCCCAGGGTTGATGCTCGGGGCTGGTGCACCGAGATGTCCCAGGGGGAGGGAATCGGGAGGGAGGAGGGAGGGGGGTTCTGGAGGGGGAGCATATGTAGACCCATGGCGGTTTCATGTCATTGTATGGCAAAACCAACACAATAAAGTAAAGAAAAGTTAAAAAAAGAAAGAAAAGAAAATAGACTATACTTCAATAAAAATTAAAAACAAAAGAAATGAAAAAAAAAAACAAAGAGAGTATAAACCCCAGGAGCAATAATAAACTGGAAATAGACTATCCATCATAAAAACTGAAACCAGTCTTCAGACTACTCAGTCACAAACTGTATTGAAGAGATCTGACTCAATTCTGCCTACCAGAAAGAAAAAATAAACTCTTTGTTTATGTAAGCCAGAGTCTCATATAATCTTGATAATTTCCCATGCATAGTATTTGACTCTCAATAAAGAAATTATCATGCTTTCTAGGAATTAAATGACTAAAAATTAAAAATCAAGAGAGAAACTGGAAAAGGTGACAAACTTAATTTCATTTTAAATAGAGACTAATGAAAGTATAAAAATTAAGGACTTAGTTAATTAGTAGATGAGCAGATTAGACACAGTAGAAAAGAGGATTAGTGAACTGTAAGATAGGTCAATAGAAAATATTCAGATCAACTAATGTAGAGAAAAAAGCTTGAAAGTATGTAAAAGTTTATATTAGACCTGAAATACATGAAGAAGATCTAATATTAGTAATATTTGGATAATTCGTATACCAGAAGGAAATGATTAAAAATTGGAACAGAAGCAATATTTGAAGAGATAATTGAGAATAACATCAGAAAAGTGAAAAAAAGCATGAAATCAAAGATTCAGAAAGTTATTTGAACTCTATACAGAGTTAAAAAAGAAACTTATTACACACAAAAATATTGCAAGACCAGATGACTTCAATACAGATTGACTAGATTACCTCCAAAGATAAACATACTTAGAAAATTCTGGCTGTAAATGATGAATGTATTTCTTCTCATCCATCACAGAACAGACAGGAGCTTCTTTTCCTGCATCTTGCCTGAATTTTTGACCAGCAAAACCTTACAAGGCAAACCCGAAGACCAGATGTCTCCGCTGATGAATAGTTACAAATATTAAAGGAAAGACCACAACAGTCTTACATAAGATCTTTCAGAGAATAAAGTGAATACTTTGTAATTAATACTATGAGGTCAGTGTAATTTTGATTCTCCATACTCGCAAGACATTATAAGAAGTGACAATTACAGGTACATCTTTCTCAAAAAACTATAGCTTCACACAGAGATCAAGGGTATATTAAAAAAAAAAAACCTGCCTTGCTAAATTTATTTAAAATACCACATTAGGATCAATTTTAAACTTATTCAAGGAATAAATATTGGTTTAAAATTCAGAAATCAATTGATTCAATTCATCCAATTAATAGAAGAAAGGAGAAAAAACCAAATAATTTTCTCAATAGATGAAAAAATATTTGACAAAATTCAACCCTGATCTGTTATTTAAAGAATAATCTTTTAGCAAACTAACTATAAAAAGGAGCCTCCTTATCTGACAAAGTATCTACAACATACCAAAAACAAACATCATACTTAATGATCAGTTATTACAATTTTTATTGGCAATTAGGATGAAGACAATGACTCTGTTCTCTCCATTCCTGTTTAATATTGTATTGGAGGCTGTGACCTCTGCAGTGTATTACTACGAAAAAAAACATGGATTAAAAAGGAAGAAAAGAAAGTTGTCACTCACAGACAGCTTGGTTTTACACAAAGAAATGTTTTTAAAAATATATAAATCATTAGAATTAGTAAATAAATTTAGTTAGGTGATTAGCTAAAAATTAATATAAAAAAATAAATTTATTCCCATTGTCCAGCATCCAACAATTTTTACAAATGAATTAAACAAATGCTATCATGCAGAATAATATCCCAAAAGCTCTAATGCCTAAAAATAAACAATGTGCAAGACTTTTACAATGCAGAAGAACACTATTAAAAGAATATAGATGAAACCTAAATAAATGTAAGACTATATCCTGTTTCATGGGTTAGAAAAGACAATGTTGCAAATTTGCTGACCTCTCCAGGTCGATCTTAATACCAGGAGGTTTATTTTGGGGAACTGAGAATCTGAATTTCGAATTTCATATGGAAATGCCAAGCACCAAAGGTAGCCAGAATAAACTTGAAATACTTCCACCAACGGATGTCAAAACTGGTTATAAAGGCATTGTAATTAATATGTTAATTAGTGCAAGAACAGACAAGAAGGCCAGTGAAACAGAGTAAGAGCCCATAGAGTTATACGTAAAACACACTTGCTGTATGACGGAATTAAAAGAGGATAGTTGGCAATAATGATGCTGGATCAACTTAATATTTATATGAAAAAATAAAACATGGTAAACCACAACATGAGTCTCACCTCAACCCACATACACAGCTCAATTTTAAATGGACTATTGAAGGTGCAGAAGAATATCTTTAGGGCTATTTAATTTAGCCAAGATTTCTTAAACAGGAAAATATAGGCACCATTTATAAAGGAAAACAGGTACTTTTTTTTTCCTTTTTTCCTTTTTTGGCCACTTTTTGAGAGAATGGAATTACAGACCACATTTGGAGAATATATTTTAACCTATATTACCAACAAAAGACTCATAGCCAGAATCCAAAGAGAATATGAGAATAAAGAAAATAATAATAGAAAAAAAGAAAAAATATATTGAAAATCAGGAAAAAAAAGATTTGAACAGTCACTATTAAAAACATATAATAATTACAAGAATAGGCAAAATTAAGGATTGACCATATCAAAATGGTCAATTATAGAGAAACTGAAATCTTCATACATTCCTGATAGACTGTACATATATTAATGCAACTTCTTCAGAAAACTATATGGCATTACCTGCTAAGGCTGAATGTGTTTATACTCTTATGATTCAGCACTTCCTTTCCTAGGAACAGACAGATATACCCAACAGAAATGAACACACAGGTTTACCAATAGACATGATTAAGAATACTCACCATGACTTCATTGATAAGAGCCAAAACAGCCATCTATAGAAGAAGGAATAAATATGTGGAATATTTTACAGCAATGAGATGAATGAATTCCTTCTACATGAAAAATATAAATAAATAAATCTTATAAAAAATAAGCAAAAACCCTGCTTTATTTCACTTGTATGAAGCTCAAATATAGATGAGGCTGATCTACGGTGTTAGAGGGGAGACTGGTAGAACAGCATAGTGGGAACTGAAAACACAATGACCAACTGACCTGATTTATCTGGGACTGAGACATTAATCAGGGTATTCAGTGTTAAAACTGGGTTAATCTCAAGCAAACTTGAGTGGTTTGGTTACTCTAATTGGCAGGATTTTGTGTGGTGCCTCTGTTGAGTTGTTGATCTCTTTCTACACCTGAGTGGCGGTTACATGGCAGCCACTTTGTGATAAGCTATCTGGCTACACCTGTGTAACCTGTCATCTTCCTTTTTTCATAAACACTTCACTAATAAATTTACTAAGCAAACTATCTAGCATTTATGTGTAGGGTATACAGAATATTATCCCCAAATCCTATATTGAATTATGTGTACTTTTTCTGCTGATTGGAAAGACTCTTCCTCATTAAGCTCATGCTTATTCACTTACTATATATTTGATCAGTACCTACTACCAGGTAAGCACTGTTCCAGGGCCTGGGAATACAAAAGTGAGCAATGCTTCTATTCTTGGGGAGCTTTCATTCAAGGAGCAGAAACAGGCAACAAACAAAAAACCATTACATAACATACTAATAAATAGCATATTATTAGATATAGAAGTATAGTCAAAAAATTAAAAATGAAGAGGGTCAATGTTTAGAGGGTGATGTGCAACTGATGTTCAGGAAAGGGAGGGTCATAGAAGGCTCGTCCATGGAGGTGACATTCAGTAGAGATCTGAATGAAGTGGAGGAATAGCCGTGCCAATATCTTAGGGTAAAGAGAGGAGAATTCCACATGGAGGGAGCGATGACTTAAAGTTCTTGAGATGGGAGCATAAAATCCATCACTTTTGAGTATTCATTCAAACTCTGCCTTTCCTATGACCCACTGGTAGCTTCATTAGGGCCAGGAACATATCTGACTTATTCACCAAACATTCCCACTGTCAAGCATGGTGCGTGCACTTGCCCAGTAAATACCTGTAAAAAGAACAGATTATAACACTACATTTTTGCATATCCTTCAGTTTGTTCCTGGGCTATCTCTTCTGTCCCGAGAATCTGTTTATTTGTGCCTTGGTCTCACATTGCTTTGATTACTGTGGCTTTAGAGTTTGTAGTGGGCTACACACTGGAAATACAAGCATAAGTAAAAATAGACAGATGTTGTCATTGTCCTCGTGACGGTCAACTCTTAGTAGGATGGTGGAGGGAAGCAAGCTTAATTTCAAAGGCAAGATTGGCAGTGTTATCTAGGTCTTGGGGTGTAAAATGCAGAAAATCAAGAACTAGAACAGATTGTCTGAATAGATAAGCAGGTTGAGGATCTGACATGGGAAAGTCTTCCAAATAGGGCTCAGGGTTTTTATTCGAGGTGAGTTTCTTGGGAGCCATGTGTAGGTTCTAAAAAGGGTGTGTGCTATTTCCAGTCCCCAAACCAAGTGGTGAGTTTTAGTATCTGTGAAACAGAGCCCAGAATAAATTCCTGCTGAGAGGGTATGACTAGTGTGGGGCATGGTGTGATCTGTCCATCTGATCCTCACGAAGTAGCAGCCACACAAACAGCTCAGATTGTCCCTCTGTGCCCTTGCTCTGAACCACTGCAGGTCTGGGGCCCAAGGGTTAAGTGTGGATTTTTAAAAATTAAGCAGCTATCTGAGATGGCCCGATGCGATAACCCAGTTGTGCCCTTTGGCTGGGGCTTGTGTCTCCCCAGCCCCAAACGTGGATAGGGTTGCTGGCTGCCCCAGATTTTAGAGGGTGAGATGGCAAGAGGTGAAAATGTCAGTGTCCTTGGCCAGGAGAGGATGCCAAGGCAGATTTAGAAACCTCAGCAAGCCCATGCATGGGAGAGTAATTAGATATGTATTTTAGTCTTTGCACCTTGGTTGCAAATTATTTCCAAGATCTTGTGCTTATGTCCTGCTCTCTCACCACCAGCTTCCAATTCAACGGGTAAAACTGAGTCTGTCTTTGAGTTTATGTTTCATGTTTTGGTCTCAAGTTTGAGCCTAACTGAATTTCCATAACCCAATTCGTGTTCTATATGATTTTTTGAATTAGTTAAGTAATTTTTGGCCACACTGGGCCTCCATCATTGTGTGCAGGCTTTCTCTGGTTGCAGTGAGCAGGGGCTGCCCTGGTTGACCTGGCTTTCTCGTTGGGGTGGCTTTGCTTGCAGCGGAGCATGCGGTTCTAGGCACATGGTCTTCAGCAGTTGCAGCGCACAGGCTCAGTAGTTGTGGCACACAGACCCAGATGACCCAAGGCATGTGGAATCTTCCTGGACCAGGGATCGAACCCATGTCCCCTGCCTTGGCAGATGGATTTTTACACACTGTGCCATCAGGGAAGTCCATGCCCTAAATGACCTTCACAGACTATTTAGGTAAGCAGAATAGTTTTATAAAGCTAGTAACTACCCAGTTTTGTATGTTGAGTTTTCATAAAGCAAGATGTCACTGTCATGAAGTCTCACTACCTCCTTTCTGCAGGCAAGCACAGATGCCTCACCTGCAGCTAGCCTGGCGTGTGAAGTGCCTTAGCTGGGGTCTTAGGGAGGTAGGAGAAGATTGTGGTGGTTTCTGATATTCACCAACTTGCTGTGAGCATCCACATAGACTCATTACTGGTGTCTCGTTACCACCTTCATCCCTATGTACTCAGATTCTCTTTTTTGCATGGAGAAGGGATTTCCAAGGAAGAAAAGCACCCTTGGCCCTTCCTGGATTGTCTTCCAGGAACAATAATACATCATGGGAATGTGTTTGTGTGCCACCACCTAGCAGGGCTAGCAGACAGCACCCCCAGAGTGGCCCCAGTCCCCCCCATCAGAGCCAGCTGACTGACCTGCTCCCATGGGACATGAGGCAGTGTGCTTGTCCCTTCTAGGGGGCATAGAATCAGTAGTGGTTCAGTGAATGGATCAAAGGTATTGTCTAAGGGTACAAACTTCCAAATAGTAGACAAGTTCTGGAGTTCTTAATGTGAAGTATAGTGAATACAGACTATGATATTATAGTCTAATCACCACATTTGCTAAGAGGCTAGGTCTTACTTATTGCCACCAAAATGAAAGAAATGATAGTTATGTGATGTGATAGAGGTGCTAAGTAAAGATACAGTGACAATCATATTATAGCATACAAATGTATCAAGTCAACATGCCGTGCACCTTAAAATTACACAATGTTCTATTTTTAATCTATTTCAATTTTAAAACGATGAACAAGAGAACCCCACAAAGTAGGGGGATCAATTGAAGGGTCTGGGGTGATTCTTCTGGCCTTAAAGATGATAGAGCTCATTTAAGTCCAGCCTCTGGGCTCATAAGCCCTTTGACCTTGTGAGCTACTTTGCCTTCTCTTTGCTTCCATTTCTTCCCCTGTTTAGAGAAGCAAACACCTGCTTCACAGAAGGATTGTGAAAATTACACTTGGCAATGTATATAAAGGGCATGGCCTAATACCTAGGTCCCGAGGCAACAAATGAGCAAATCCATTTTGGGGAGCTAGCTGTGCCTCCAGCCATAGTTCCTGGCCTGCTCTTTGTTGTGAATATTGCCAAGGCCCCTAGCTTTATCTTTTTATCTGGGATCAAATCAGTAATTAAGACATACTCACCTTTTGTATGCTGTTGTTCAGTCGCTAAATCATGTCCAACTCTTCCTGACTCCATGGACTGCATGTATATACACCTTTTATATAGACCTTTGGTAAATACGGACCTTTTGTATATCTTAAAAAAAAGATAAAAAACCTTTAGCATGTTTCTAATTATGGACTTTCTTCCTTTACCTCTGTATGCCTCAATTTCCACTCTTCCTGGTGTACAACTCAGTCCTGTTTGCAACTGCCTGTTCATGCCTCAAAAACAAATGATCAAGAAATGTTAGTGATGGAAGTAAAAAATAAAATAGCACAAATTACAAGGATACAGCTTACTGAATTTTATTCTTCACCCCTTACTAATCCCATTATTCTCAATGATGCCATTATTCTTACCCTTTTGGGGCAGGAATAATTGATTATCTATCTATAGATTCCACATAGACCTCTATTATTATAGTTCTATTAGTAACATAGGAGGAAAGAGTGGTTAACAAAAGTAGTAAGAGTTGTAACAGAAATGATCAGGAGCTTCAGACTTAGGTAAACCGGGAGAGACAAGGGGCAGATGAACTCCAGCAAGTTAATTTGTGTTCACCAAGTCCCCAAGTTACAGAGGACAAGGATGTTGGAAGAGACTGGAAGCCAAGCTGCAAGGTAAGGATGGACGGCTGCTCTCCATGTCCTCACCCTGACCATGGGTTTGAGGTAGGAATGAGGTCACCCTGTGGACCACCAGCGTCACCCACATTCTGAGAGTTGAGCAAAAGTCAAAATGGTATGCAAGATTGTGAACCAGAGTTAGTTCCCATTAGAATTTAGGTCATCTGTGAGATCTGATCAAAGAAGCAAAACAGTTAGGCTGATGGTAACAGGACTTATCCTCTCACAGTCTGTTGAGGAGAGGCAGACATAGAAGTGGAGACCTGGAGAAAATATTGAGTTACTGGCCATCTGCTGGAGGTTTCAGGAGATTCGTATGAGGTGTTCAAGATGGGCCATGGGCATTCTCAAACCACATTTGGCAATGGAGGGAGCAGTGATTTCTAACTTCCTTGGTAGAGAAAAGTTTTTACCCATCATTGAAGTATTTTTTAAACTTAGCTCCCAGGAGATGCCCTCAAGCCCTTGGTACCCTATTTTCAATAAATCTCCACTTAAATGCACAAAGAGACAAAAAGATATGGGGAACCATCACTGTCCTAGACCTGGGAGGAAAATTTAAGAAAACTTAACTCTTCTTATCCCATGCTATCTGAGTGAGAGAGAGTTCTTTAACTGTATTATGGTCCTTCTCAGTTTTATTATGATACAAAGAGATTCATAAACTGTGTCCCTTCCTCTCACTCAAGTTTAGAACCAGGTGAAAGAGAGACAAAAGGCAGCCAAAGAAATGAAGTTACAATAGATGCTTTATTACTGATTAAGACTCAACTGGAAGATATAGTTTAGATGTGCAATTATAATGAACTGCTCAGTTACAGTGAGCTGCACCCAGTTAATCAATCCACACACATTCAGACAGTGTTAGCAAACATCAGGTCTTCCCACAGGATCAGAGCCATGACTGCTAAGTGGACCATTTGGCAAAGAACAAGCTAGAGCACAGGTTCCTCTCAGCTGCCACTTTCTAAGAGAAGAAGAAGGGATGGTTGGTTCCTTCTTCCAAATGGGCTTTTCCCACTCAGAAAAGCCACTCTCTTCTTCCAGTGATAAATAAGCCAGAGGAAGGAGAAAGGCTGGGCACTTCTCCCTAACAAATGTCGCTCTTCACAGAAGGATGTATCAGGGGTGGGATGCAATGCTCCCAATAGTGGATTTTTATTTATTTATTCTCATTTGCCTCTCAAAGAGAAGGAACCACCTCTTTTCCTTCTTCAGCATTGTGGTCCTTGGAATGGTACTTTGGATGAGAATATTCTCTGTCACATGTAGGTTGACACATGAGGGATTTCCATATGTTCATGGCAATGGCAAATGGACTGCTAAATGGCTAGAGCACCATGCACAGGATTTGGCCGTGTTACCAGCAGTCGAGCTCAGGGCTTTCATAAAATGGCAAAGGAACCCTTCCTCATGGGGAACGCTGAGTCATCCAAACTGTGTCTGTGGGATGGTGATGGTATCATGTGAGGATGAAGGATTTCTGGGGAAAGAACAAGTAAGAGAGTGGATGTGTTTCTGAATCCATTCATGCATTTGAATATATAAGTGGGATATCTTTTTTTTTACACTTAATGTATAATTGATTTATAATGTATTAATTTCTGCAGTACAGCAAAGTGATTCAGTAATACCTATGTATGTGCTGTGATTAGTCGCTCAGTCATGTCCAACTCTTTGCAACCCCAGGGACTATAGTTCGCCAGGCTCCTCTGTCCATGGGATTCTCCAGGCAAGAATACTGGGGTGGGTGGCTCTACCTTCCTCATACATGTGTATACACTCTTTGTTAGTATTCTTTTCCACTATGGTTTGGGGTATTCATTATTCATTCCTTCAGCAAATATTCCCCAGTGTTTGTGAGGGCTAGCCCCTGCTCTGGGGATTCAGCAGGGAATAGGACCCAGGCCCTGGCCTCATGAAGCTTTCTTTCTGCTCTCGATGGCAGGAAATACAGTATACAAATAAAGAAATGATGTGTATTACCACATGTA
This sequence comes from Antilocapra americana, assembly GCA_007570785.1. Taxonomy (NCBI): domain Eukaryota; kingdom Metazoa; phylum Chordata; class Mammalia; order Artiodactyla; family Antilocapridae; genus Antilocapra; species Antilocapra americana. The sequence continues at coordinate 4,241,621 of ML663013.1, read as the reverse complement.
GAGACGCACTGCTATGAAGGCAGACACCACTGGGTGAGGGAGTGGAGAATGACACAGATGTCAGGGCGTGCATTTTTGGGGTAACAGGTGTCTGGATGAAATAACTGTCAGCAGCTGGAGACAGTTACATGCTTTGGAATATTGCCTTCCACACAGTGAAGAAATCTCAGTGCTAGATTCTTGGAAACTCTTTTGCCAGCCCCAGTGTGAACAAATCAAGGGACAAGGAGTTTTCTGGGTTTTTAAGAAAACTGTTTTACTGCTACACAGCTCCGAAATGTAATAAGAATTTTCCTTAAGCTGATAATTTCCTCCTGCTGAAAGGCTCATGATGGTTTCTGGAGCAACCCAGAATAAAATGCCTTCTTCGTTTGTGTGCTAATAATGGGCTTTTTTTTTTTTTTTTTTTTTGAGGGCCTCTTCTCTACATAGAATGCCGCTTACAAAGATGGGCAAGTTCCTTAACCTCTGTAAACATCGCTTTCCTTATTTGCAAATCAGGAAGAACAGTACTTGCCTTACTGGGTTTTTACCAAATTTAAGGTAGGTAATGCATCTGTACCCAAGTACAGAATTATATCAGAGCTGATCTAGCACAAAGCTGATCTCCTTTGGTACCCAAGATAATCCAGGAATGAAATGTTTTCTTTCCTCAATTTATAATAAGGGGATGGGTCCTTACAGAAGTAAGTTTAAAATCTAGTTCATTGGAAGGACTTGCCTGGTGGTCCAGTGGCTAAGACTCTGTGTTCACAGTGCAGGGTGCCTGGGTTTGATCCCTGGTCAGGGACCTACGTTCCACGTGCTACAGCTAAAGATCCCGCATGCTGCAGCTAAGACCTGGTGCAGCCAAATCAATAAATGAACCTAACTATTTTAAAAACAAAAACTTAGTTCTTTAGACTTCAAAGTCTAAATTTTCCCCAAAGTTACATGCTTACTCCTCAAACAGAAAGAGCTTGTCCTGGACTAATTCATGTTTTCTAACACCATATCATCTCTTCAACTTTTCACTGTATGGCATTATTCCTAGGCTTTTTCATCCTGTCTGTTTCCATTTGGATACATGTCTTTTGAACTGAACACTTTAGCCAGGTGAGCTCTGACTGGCAGAGAATTAAATGGACTGAGTTCACCCCCATCTCGTTTATGTGGGCACTGAATCTCTATTAACAACATGACATTTATATCGATTTTTAAAAAGTACTGCCTCACATGAATTGCAAATATTGCACAAAAGATTACTGCAACCTTCATTCTTACATGAAATACTGCAAGAAAAGGAATCCTATTCTGTCTTCCATCTATCTTTTTGAGAATCAAGAGTTTCTAATTTATATGTGTATACAGAGCATTTTTGTGTGGTCTCCTTTCATATTCAAAACACCACTAAAGTAAGAAAGTATAAAAAAGGCAAAAACCCCTAAGAGTAAAGAAAATGAATAGGAGAGGGAAAAGTGAAGGGCAGTAAGATTATCAGCCTCTGAGAAATTTTTCAAATACTGTCTCAATGGCAGATACCAATGGGAGCTTTTGATGAGTAGAATGGTGTGGAGAAAGTGGCAGTTTGAATTAAATCATACCAGTCAAAGAGTTAATTTTTGGTGGATGTGAGAGAGGGAATCTGGAACCCTGTTCTCAACTAAGGAGAAGCTTGGAAAGCCAGATCTGTATCTTGACAAGGGGAGCCCAGGGAAAACTCTATTTAATGTTGATTTCCTAACAGGTCCTTTCGGTATTAACTTCTTTATCCAGTACTTACAGAGCCCTGATAAGTGTCAGGCAATGCTTCAGATGCAGAAGATCCAAAGATAAATAATATATAGTATATATCTTTGAGAAGTAGCAGGTTCTCCTAAAGGAAATCAACCCTGGATACTCATTGGAAGAGCTGATACTGAAACTTCAGTGCTTTGGCCACCTGATGCAAAGACCCCACTCATTGGAAAATACCCTGATGCTGGGAAAGATTGAAGGCAGGAGGAGAAGGGGATGACAGGATGAGATGGTTGGATGACATCACTGATTTGATGTACATGAGTTGAGCAAACTCAGGGAGATGGTGAAGGACAGGGAAGCCTGGCACACTGAAGTCCATGGGGTCACAGAGTCAGATACAACTTCATACACAGGAAGGTTTTGTAGAGGAGACAATGTTTGATCTGAGTTCTGAAGGAGACTAGGATTTCTTAGGCATATAATGGGAAAAGATCCTACTAGAAGGAGACATAGCACGTAGTACAAAAGCATCCTCTTAAAAATTTCTTAATTGTGCCTTTCAGGAGTCTTCTCCTTTTTTTTTGTTCTGAAGTTAATAATATTATGATGGAATTCCAGCTATTCTGATTATTTGTATTGCCAGAAGATACATCAAAAAGAAAAGAAAAAAAGAGTTGTGAAAAAATTTCCAGGTGGGTGTGTTAAAAAAAAAAGTCTTATTTAATCTAACTATCACAAATAGGAATGAAATTTAATATATTTTAATGATTTTAAAATGCAATTATTTAACCACCTTGAATTTGATGCACAAAGGTATGATAAAGCCACTTTGGTGTGTTGTTTGGTTTTTGTGAGACTGAATCCAAATAGTACAATGCAAAGGTGTTTTCTTCCATGGGAAGACCAAGTTCAAAGACCTGAAGAAAAACACTCCCATCAGATGGCTTGCTTGGTTAACTTAAATGAAGAGAGAATTTCTTATCAAGTGCTTGTATTTCCTACAATTCAGTAAGATTATTATGTCACTGCTTTAAAGATTTTCCTTATGTGAGCACACGGGAACATTCTTATAACTTAGCTAAGAACAATCTTTAGAGGAAAGACAACTTATTAAGACTTGCTATCCTATGAAGGCTTCTCAGGTGGCACAGCAGTAAAGAACCTCTCTGCCAATACGGAAGACATGGGTTCAATCCCTGGGTCCAGAAGATCTCCTGGAGGAGGAAATAGCAACCCACTCCAGTATTCTTGCTTGGAAATCCCAAGGACAGAGGAGCCTGAGGGACTACAGTCCATGGGGTCACAAAGAGTTGGACATGACTGAGCACACATGCACACATACGCACAATATATTCTGTGGTTGTCATAAGGTGATCTTGTAGAAATAACAGAATACAAAGATATATATCAATCAGGACTTCTTACATTTCTTTTCAGATCACTGATGAACAATATTCCACCTAAATCATCTATTAATCATCTAACTCACCATAAACATTCTTTTTCTCTCCCCTAAAGGTTTTGAAACATGAGGGGATAGGGCACAGCCTTTAAAAGAATGTCATAGCCCACAGACATGGCATAAGCTGATTGGAACCAAATAGATCAAGATGGCTGATGAGTTGACTTCCACTAGACCTTGAGTCTCAGTATACATTCGTTGTACACATCAGCAAGCTAGGACACATCCTCAGGTTCCATGATAGTTTCCAAGAGTGACCATAAAGGTCAAAAAGTGGGTAGTGGCCTGACTCCTGGAAATTTCTGCTTCTTCCCCAAAACTGTTGAAATAATCCTCCCACTCACCATGCATGAGTGCTCAGTCATGTGTGACTCTTTTGAGACCCCATGGACTGTAGCCCTCAAGGCTCTTCTGTCCATGGGATTTCCCAGGCAAGAATACTGGAGTGGGTTGCCATTTCCTTCTCCAGGGGATCTTCCCAACTCAGGGATTAAATCTGCATCTCCTGCATTGCAGGTGTATGCTTTACTGCTTGAGCCATCAGGGAAGCTGAAAGTCGAAGTTTATTCGCTCAGTTGTCCAACTCTTTGCCACCCCATGGACTGTAGCCTGCCAGACTCCTCTTAGCTTTTATGGGCTGAGTAATTTTCCGCTCATTAGCCTATGAAATTACTCAGCCCATGAAAGCTAACCACACCACATTTCAAGGCTGCCCTTGCCTTCTGAGATGGCCCACACTCTGTGGAATGTGTTTCTCTCTACATAAATCCATTTCTTACCAATCACTTTGTCTCTCATTGAACTCTTTCTGCAATGAGACATCAAGATCCTGAGCTTTATTAGGTCCTGAAACCAGGTGTGTGATCTCAGTTGGAGGACTGTAGGTTTTAGCCAGGTTCAAGTCTCAGCCGTGGGGGTTCAAGTCCCAGTCTGAAATAAACAGTTTCAGTTTTACCTGTGATTTTCTATGGACAGTAAACTCCATGAAAACAGGGACCATGACAGTCACTTTTATAGGTTATCTTCAGAACCTAGCATAGTGCTTCTCACCTACATAGTAGAAACCTAATAAGTACTTACTGAATAAACAATGTCATCAGTTTATTTAGGCACTGTAAGAGAGGTGAGCAAACTCCACATGTGTTCCAGAGGACCAGTGTAGTTACAGTTTTCAGAATAATCCAGAAATGTATAAGAACCAGCAGCCCAATAGATGTATCACCAGTACAGTTTATCAAATGGGGATCTACTTGGGTCAAGAGTTCTTGTTGAAATTCTTAAGATTTTTTTTTATGTAGACCATTTAAAAGTCTTTATTGAATTTGTTACAATATTGCTTCTGCTTTATATTTTGGTATTTTGGCTGCGAGGCTAACCAGGAATGGAACCTGCATCTCTGCATCAGAAGGTGAAGCCTTAATCACTAGACCGCCAGATAAGTCCCCCATGTTGAAATTTAAAAACACTCTTGGAGGCCTATGTATATGGGTTACACTCTAGTGCCATTTGATTTAATCAGCAATCAACATTAGCTACTCAGATTTATATCTGAAAAAAAAAAAAGTCCTGTGTGCATGGAGAAAGATTGTCCTTTCAGAAGACTTCAGCTTTCCAGGAGTAGGGAATCTGAGGTAACAATAACTATCATATTTAAAGGGCTTCTCAGCTGGTGCAGGGGTGAAGAATCTGCCTCCCAAGAGACGTGGGTTTGATTCCTGGGTCAGAAAGATCCCCTAAAGGAGGAAATGGCAACCCCCTTGAGTATTCTTACTTGGGAAATCCCACGGATAGAGGAGCCTGGCAGGCTGCAATCCATGGGGTCACAAAGAGTCAGACATGCTTGAATGACTGAGCACACACACATCATATTTAAGTGCATACTTCAAGCCAGGCAATCTCTTAAGTGTTTATCTAACTTTCTTCTCCCTAAACTCTATCAAGAAAGATATTATCCAAGTTTTACACATAAGGACACTGAAGATAAGAGAGGTTAAAAGGTGTGTCCAAGTTCAACTCAGCTAGTCAGTGACAGAGCCAGGATTTAAACCAAATCTGCTGCTTTTACCAAGTACAAGGGATTGGAAATTTTTTTCAATAAAGGGCCAGATAGTAAATCTTCTAGGTTTGTAGGCCATACAGTCTCTAGCCTGACTTCTCAACTCTGCTGATGGGTTGTGAAAATGACCAACAGATAAGTAAACCCATGAGCATGCTTGTACGCCAGCAAAATTTCACTACTGACTCAATACAATCTTGTATCATTTCATGTGTCACAAAATAGTCTTCTTTTTAGCTATTTTTTAGCATTTAAGAATGTAAAAACTGTTCTTGTCTCCAGGCTATACAAAAACAGGTGGTGTGTTGGATTTGGTTTGTGGGCTATACTTTGTCAACTGCTGACCCTACTGTACTCTACTTCCCCCCCAGTTTGGAAGCAGAAATAGTACTATTGGTGTCTGGAAAATAGATTTGAGGAAAGGTAAAGGATATCTGGAGAAAATGTCTGTGTTCTTTTAAGTGCATCCAAGGATTGAGGTGGTCTTGATATGTCAGGATAAGCTTACCTTCCTGGAAACTTTCCTGGCAGTCCAGTGGTTAAGAATCTACCTTCCCATGCAAAAGATGCAGGGTCAATCCCTGGTGGGGAACTAAGATCCCACATGCCATAGGGCAAGTAAGCCTGAACACTACAACACATTCCACAGTCAAGACCCAACATAGCCAAAAATAAATATTTTTTTAAGTTCATCTTTTTGTTGAATCTGATGGTCTTTTAGTATCATGGGTGGTTACAATGCAAGTTGAGATGCCAGGAATAACCAATAAGTCTGAAAACTCCTTTTTGTTCAGCCATGTACTCTCCAAGACAGTCCAGGGTTTCCCATGATGTTTTCACAACCTTACTCTTTGAGGAGGAAGAATGAAAACCTACAAGAGAGAACATGACAGTTATGGACCTGACTCATGCTGTATTACATAACATTGACTACAAACAACTGAAACAACAAAACAACAGGGCCATGAAGAACACAAAAGACATAGGTTTCCTCCTCATGAAAATTTAAGCAGTCCTGAGTGGCATGGTTCCACCTTATATCTCTGCTGTCAGTGGAACATTTCAGTGTGTGGCCTAAGATGCATGCTCCATTCTGGACATCACATCACCACTCCAAAGAGGGAATTATAGCAGAAAAGCAGGACTTCACCCTTTCCAGGTAGCTGGTAAGGTGATTATGAACTGTAGGATCAACTGAACTGACACTGAGAGGTTACTGTATAGTATTTAGGAAGCAATGGCACCTCAGAATAAACAAAAATGAAAAAAATACCCTCAACTAAATACTTACAATATAATCCCATAACAAAGATTACAACTCTACAAGTGGTAGAACACAATCACAGTAGCACCTCGCTGCAAGGGAGTCTGAGAAATGTAGTCTTTGATTCCTGGCATTCAAGTTTTCAACGAATGTTTAGATGTTTATACTTAGCAAGAAGGGGAGGAGAGAGGTTACTGCCTAACTGGCAGTTTCCGTCACACAGTGCATTGGTAGAGAGGGACAGTTACCACCTTCTGCTCTTCACATCCACCACTGCAACACTGATTTCAATCAAGAGTTCTGTTCACTTCTCACTTGCACAAAGTTCAGAGCTGCTAACCCTGGGTGCACCTCACACTCACCCTGTGTGTCTCCGCCTCTCCTGGCCACCAACCTCAGTAGTCAGCCGCCCTTCCCTGTTCTGGAGTAATAGATGGCAACCCACTCCAGTATTCTTGCCTGGGAACTGCCATGGACAGAGGAGCCTGGTAGGTTACAGTCTATGGGGTCGCAGAGGGTTGGACATGACTGAGCACGAGCGCTTCCCTGTTCGTCCTAATTGCTTACCTTTCTCTGTTACTACCCTGGCTTCTTTTAGCCAGCTTCACACCACCACATTTTGGCAACATTCTCTAGGGCTAGGGTGGAACCGTTCAGGCTGACCTGACCCCCACAGTCATCAACCCAGATGACCTTCTCCAGCCGGCGTTCCATCCGTGTCACTGCATGTGTGTCACAGCACCCATCGTCCATTTAATGTCACGCTGACACTGAACGACTGAAGCACAGATATGAATCCATTTTCATTTCAAAGATACAGTCGACACTTATGAAGGGTATGCCATAAAGACAGAGAAGAATGCCTATTTAGTCATTGTTTCTTTAAAAATCAACTTTAAAATGTAAAGTGTTACAACATGGTTTCATCATCAAGCATGATTGTCAGTGGTAATAAGTGTGTTTGCTTAAACTGATGTGCAAATCTAAACTTTGAGAAAAATAGTCTGTCAGGAAGGACATTCAATTGCACAGTCACTGATAAGGTAAGCAGAGTTTGAGTACTGAAGAGAGCAAAATGAGATATGGCTTTTTGTTCTTTTTTTTGTTCCCCCCTCTTAAGAAGTACAGTTTAATGCCATTGGAAAAGATATTTTTAAAAATCTATTATAGAGTCATGTCTTTAGTGAGAAGAGGGGGATAGTAACATGGAAAGGCCTATTTTTCCTGAAAGCTATCTTTTCCCAAGCTAAAGTCCCCTAATATCAGATCACAATGACATAAATATAAAATGTGCTTGTTAGACATCCTGCCTCCTACAGGGTAGCAAACAGACTGCTCTGGAAATGCCAGTCTTGTGGTGTACAGCCACCCAAATACCCTGAGGCCAGCATCACTCCTTACATTTCTCTCCTCTTGTTGGTTAGATACTTGTTTCCGGTCTGGATATGCAGGTTATTTAAAGAACTGTAAACAAGTACATGCATTTGGAAGAATTCAATTTACTAATGAGTTGAATTTAGTAAGGCTTTGAGGTTTAAGAATATTATGATTCTGTGATCTTTTCCCTCATCTCTGCCTCCTCAGAAGATCTCCAAATACTTACATTAGTTTTCAAGGCTCTTTTAAGTCCAATTTTATGTCCTTTGGATGTTAATGCTGTGCAGAAATCAGCCTTGAGGATACCCAGGATGATTCTGTTTATATTTATTTGATTTAGTTTTATACTTTCTGCAGATACGGAAGACTGTCCCCAGAATGGCCTCTGGCAGTGTGTTTACCACTCAGCATAAGTGTGGGACACAATTACCCCTCCACCTGCTAGAAGCCGAGGGCAGGGCTGTAGAAGCAGCTATGGACTATGTGGTATACATGTTAGCATATGTTAGAAACCAAGTGGGCATGGGACTGGGGAATCTAGAATACAGTGGTTTAAAAATGCTCCCTCTAGGCCTGTTAGGTTTTCTCAGCGCCTTTGCCCCACATCTCCTCAGACTGAGGACTAAGGTTCTTTTCTCGTTTGCAAAACCCCTGCATGCCGTGGTGGTCGTACCCTCTCTGAATGGTAGCCCACACTCCTTCAATATTAGGCTTTTGTGGGTCCACATTTGTATATGCCAGGAAATAGCAAGCCATTCCTGTGTTCTTGCCCGGGAGATCCCATGGACGGAGGAGCCTGGTGGCCTACAGTCCACTGGGCCGCAAAGGGTGGGAAACAACTGAGTGACCGATACTTTCACTTTCTGGCATTTCAAAGAGACCTAGAGCTTCTTGAAGAAGATAGTGTCTGAATTTTTTGATTTTTATAAGTTAAATATTCGCTGAGCTCTTACTTCTGCAGCAGGCATAAACGAAGAGACAACTGAGAAGTTAGTTGAGAATCTTTCCTCCTGTGGTTTCTACCTGTTGTTGAAACTGAGAGTTCCCTTTGTCACCTCCATGGCTCTATTTGTGCCTAGTTGGGTTTTGAAGGAACATTAGGCATTTCCTGGTGAAATAGTTCACAGGGAAAGTCAGGAGAAAGTTGATAAAATGTGTCCAGATTCATAAAATAGGGAAAGAGTATCACACAGAAGAGAGGTAATAAAATAATCTAGGATTGCTAGTGAATGAAAGGCAAGAGTAAGCAGGAAATGAGGCTGGAAAATTGCACATCAAGAATATATATATATAT